>PVJS01022005.1:6118-31042 GCA_004027185.1 Glis glis
TTTTTCTTTTTTTTTTTTGGCGGTACCGGGGATTGAACGCAGGGGCGTTCTACCTCCGCGCTACGCCCCCGGCCCTATATTTTTTTATACTTTATTTTGAAACCGGGTCTCACGAAGTTGCGGAGGGCCTCACTAAGTAGAGAGGGAGAGAGAGAGAGAGACAGGGAGAGAGAGAGAGAGAGAGAGAGAGAGAGAGAGAGTGCACCCGCGCGCGCGAGCTGAGGCTGGCTGCGAACCCGGATCCTCCCGTCTCCGCCTCCCAAAGTACTGGGATTACAAGCGTGCGCCACCACGCCCGGCCTTCGCGGGCGTTTTTTTATCTTAATGACGTTCCTGGAAAACACGCCTGACTCCAGAGGGTGTGCGGTAGTCACTGGGGAATTTGGGCTACAGCTCTACCGGAGGCCCTGGGGAGTCTGCAGAGGCAGATCGCCCTCCTCTCTGCAGCCAGAGCCGCCTCACCCTCCAGCTCTCAGTTCTTCCTCATGCTCTGAACTTTGCTCTGCAGCTCCCTCCACGAGGAACACCCCTCCCCAACTTCGCTTGTAGGGGCCCAGGATCTGAGAGTGTCAGCTCAGAGGCTTTTGTGGGTTTGTACTGGGGATGGAACCCAGTGTAGTCTACCTTCAAGCTACACCCCAGCCCTATTTTTTTTTTTTTTTTTGCGGTACTGGGGATTAAATCCAGGGACATTCTACCTTTTAGCTACATCCCCAGCCCTATATTTTATTCTTTTTTTTTTTTTGAAACAGGGCCCCACTAAGTAGCTGAGGCTGGCGGCGAACCTGCCATCCTCCTGTCTCAGCCTCCCAAGTACTGGGATTACAAGCGTGCGCCACCACACCTGGCTCCAGTCCTATTTTCAAAAACATTTTTTTTGATGGTGGTGGTACTGGGGATTGAACCCAGAGGCATTCTACCTTTGAGTTATACCCCCAGCCTGATTTTATTTATTTTTTTGAAACAGGGTGTCACTAAGTTGATGAGAGTCTCACTACTTGCTGAGGCTGTCCTCGATCCTGTGATCCTCCTGTCTCAGCTTCCCAAGTACTGGTATTACAGGCATGCACCTCATGCCCGGCTTTTTGTTTTTTCTTTTTTTTGAAGCTTTCCTTGGCTCTTCCGCTGGGCTCTTTCTGCCCCCATGCCACCCTCTGGCAACACTGAAAACACCTGTCATTCCCACCATATAAGGAAGTGAAGCCAGAGGGCAGGGACAGGGCTGCCCCTCTGTATGTGCCCAGGGATCAGCAGAGGGATTCCCGGAGAGTTTGGGACTGAGCCCAGGACTGGGGGTGGAGGCTGGTCCTGCCCTGAGTGGAGGTGTCCCTTTAACAACGGCTGACCTGGCCCATTTGGGCACAGGCTTTGCCTCCTGTTCATCTGGAGCTGCAGCTGCTGTGCTGACTCATGCACGAGCAGCCAGCAGGAGCGGGAGCATGGGCTCCCCAGGGGCCTCGGCAGGCTGGGGGCTTCTGGATTACAAGACAGAGAAATATGTGATGACCAGGAACTGGCGGGTGGGCGCTTTGCAGAGGCTGCTGCAGCTCGGGGTCGTGGCCTATGTGGTGGGGTAAGAGAGAACACTTCTGGGCCAGGCTGGCTGGAGGGATCGTGACTGGTTCTGCTGGGCGGAGGGGGGAGAGTCTGGCTCTTTAGGGGCCAGGCCAGTGGCAGGTTGGGACAGGGTTGGGGGCAGACACCAGGAGGGATCTTTGTCTGTTCAGAGGCCAGCAGGATACAAGAACAAGCTGTGTGCTTGCATTCCTGTGTCCCTCCTGCCTCCTCTCCAGGGCCTTGTCCCCAGCCTCATGCTGGGCTCTGGGCACAGAGGAGGATCGGCCCTGCTCCTCGCCAGGAGACACCCTGGCAGGGCAGGAGGTAGTTGTCATAGCATGGACCGCTGGTTGGAAAAGAATTTCTAAGACCAAAAGATCGAAGTACAGACAGATTGTATTAAAAGGAAAGCATAGCCAGGCTTGTTAAAATCCATCCCCGGTACCTCAGGAAGCACCTGCAGAGCCGGGCGTGGTGGCGCACTCCTGTCATCCCAGTACTTGGGAGGTTGAGACAGGAGGAATGCAGGTTCTAGGCCAGCCTCAGCAACTTGGTGAGACCCAGTTTCAAAATTAAAAGGGCCAGGGATGTAGATCGGAGGTAGAATGCCCCTGGTATCCAAATAAATAAATAGAGAGATAGGTGGGAAGCACGTGCATTAGAGGGATGCAGTGACTAAGTGTGAGGAGGGGTGGGGGTGGGAGGTGAGCCTTGGGAAGAGCTGCAAGACTGCTCCCCCAAGCCTGTGCTGAAGCAGAGGGAGGCACCCTCTTTTTTATTTTTCTGTGGTAGTGGGGGTTGAACCCAGGAGCCTTCTACCTCTGAGATATACCCCAGCCCTATTTTATTTTTTTGTTTGAAACAGGGTCTTGCTAGGTTGCTGAGAGTCTCATTAGATTGTCGAGACTGGTCTTGAACCTGCAATCCTCCTGTCTCGCCTCCCAAGTACTGGGATGACAGGCGTGGGCCACCACGGCCGGCTAGAGGCCCCCTCTTCTTAGCCCTTTTTGCTGAGAGCCTGAAGCATGTGTCCCTTGGGCTTTTCTTTGGCCGGGGCCCTCAAGGATACCATGGGGTTATGTTCTGTTGATTGTCATGCAGCTGGGCTTGCGATCAAGACATGTCCTTGAAGTTGTGACATAGCTGGCAGGGCTTGTTGGGGTCTGTGGTAGGAACACTCCACTCTTGGGGCCAGAGAAGTCTTTTTTTTTTGTGATTCTGGGGATTGAGCTCAGGGGCATTCAACCTCTGAGCTATACCCCCAGCCCTATTTTATTTTTTGTTTTGAAGAAGGGTCTTACTAAGTTGCTGAGAATCTCCCTAAATTGCTGAGACTGGCCTTGAACCTGCAGTCCTCTTGTCTTAGCCTCTCAAGTACTGGGATTACAGGTGTGTGCCACCATGCAGGGCCAGAGAAGTCTTTAAGGAGGGAGCTGGGTCTAGCTAGGATGGGGTGGGGACCTGGGGTGACAGGTAAGGCTGGAGAGGAGCGGGGCCCTCGATGCTGGGCAAGGAGACTATGCATGTGTGTGGAGAGAACTCAGCTCCTCCAAGCTCACCTGTGCCAGGGTCACACCACAGTGTCCTCCACCTCCTCCCCAGGTGGGCCCTCCTTGCCAAAAAAGGCTACCAGGAACGGGACCTGGACCCCCAGATTTCCGTCATCACCAAACTCAAAGGGGTTTCTGTGACTCAGATCAAGGAGCTGGGGAACCGGCTGTGGGATGTGGCTGACTTTGTGAAGCCACCACAGGTGGGTCCCTGCTGCTGCTGCAGGGGGCACAGGTCCCTGCAAGCTCTAACACAGACTTGCAGCGAGTGTGTGTGCGGGAGAGGCATGTGGTGTGGAGGGCGGCTGGAGGGGCGTGGGGAGGGCCGCACAGAGAAGGGGTGTCTGGACAGGTCTTTCGGGGGATGGTGTAGGAAGTTTCCAGGGGATGAGGGGACAGGTCAGGAAGCCAAGCCAGGGGAACTTCCTTTATGTGTGTGGTACTGGGGATTGAACCCAGGGGCATTCTACCTCTGAGCTACACTCGCAGCCCTATTTTTTATTCTTTATTTTGAAACAGGGTCTCACTAAGTTGCTGAGCCTGGCCTCGAACTTGTGATCCTCCTGTCTCATCTCCCAAGTACTGGAATTATAGGTGTGCACCACCACGTCCTGCTTTCTTGGAACATTCTAGATGAGTGAACAGAGTGAATGTGAAAAATGAAATTGTGTCAAAGAGATGGACGTGGGCTTGAGGCTTCCTGGGCTCAGAAACCCAGCCGGCCTCCCGGCTCTGCTTCCACTGGCCTCGCCAGAGGCGGTTTCCTGAGGGTCAGGGTTGGTGACCTGATGGGGCCAAGAGCTCTTGCCTCTAAAGCCTAACTTCTGCCAGGTGTGGTGGCGCACGCCTGTAATCCCAATACTTGGGAGGTTGAGACCGGAGGATCTCGGGTTCGCAGCCAGCCTCAGCAACTTAGCGAGGCCCTCTGCAACTTAGTGAGACCCTGTTTCAAAATAAGAAAATAAAATGGAGCTGGGGGATGCAGCTCAGAGGTGGAATGTCCCTGGGTTCAATCCCCAGCAACACACACACACACACACACACACACCCGCACGCACGCACCCACACGCACACACACCTAGCTTCTGGGGAACTGGGAACATGGCTCAGTGTTAAGAGTGCTTGCCTAGCATGTGCCAGGTCCCAGGTTCCATCCCCGGTACTGCCAAAACCAACCAACCAACCAGCCAACCAGGCTTCTGGTCTCTCCAGTCGAGGGAGCCGACAGCAGCCAACCCTGAGACTTGCCTCCTAGGGAGAGAACGTGTTCTTCCTGGTGACCAATTTCCTTGTGATACCAGCTCAAGTTCAGGGCAGATGCCCAGAGGTAAGCTTGCCTGGGAGCCCCCCGTGGGTCCCCACTTCCTCTGCCAGTCCCTTGTCAGCAGCCATGTGTCCCCTCTCCATCCCAGGTGGCTAAAGGCTGAGTATGCACACTTAGCATGTCCAAGGCACTGGGCTAAATCTTTTGGCAAATTGTTTCCCTTTTTTTTTTTTTTTGGTGGTGGTACTGGGGATTGAACCTGGGGCATTCTACCTCTGAGCTACACCCCAGCCCCATTTTATTTTTTATTTTGAAACAGGGTCTCACTATGTTGTGGAGGGCCTCACTAAGTTGCCAGGGCTGGCCTTGAACCTGTGATCCTCCTGTCTCAGCCTCCCAAGTACTAGGATCACAGATGTGCACCACCACGTCTAGCTACCGCCTCCATTTATTTTCGCTCTCTAGCTGTCCTGTGCGCTTCTGAACCTGGGGTGCCCTGGGGTTTAGTGTGGGGAGAGGCATATTCTTGCAGTCTGTGGGGCTAAGTCTCAGAGGGGAGGTCCCCCCTGGGTCATTGGTGACTGGGGTCTCCTGTCCACCCCAGCACCCCTCTGTTCCGCTGGCTAGCTGCTGGGCCAATGAAGACTGCCCCGAAGGGGAGACAGGGACACACAGCCATGGTAACTGTGGGCTCTTCCAGTGCCCCCACCAGTGCAGGGAGTGGGGAGGCCCCTGGGTGGTGGCTCTGTCAACAGCTCCACACCCTCCCAGGCCTTGCAGAGATGGGGGGCCTTGAGTTCATCTTGTGTTTTCAAGGCATCAAAACAGGTCGGTGTGTGGTGTTCAACGAGACCCACAAGACATGTGAGATCCGGAGCTGGTGCCCAGTGGAGAGCGGCATTGTGCCCACGTAAGTCTCCTCTGACTCCCGGGGCAGGGCCCCGAACAGGCAAGATCTTGGCAGTGTACCCTCCACCTGCAGGACGCCCCTGCTGCTCCAGGCCGGGAACTTCACGCTCTTCATCAAAAACACAGTCACTTTCAGCAAGTTCAACTTCTCCAAGTAAGCGCAGGCAGGTCCTGGCTGACCCCAGATCTTCCATGCCCCCCTTGAATCATCTGAGCACCCCGCCCCTCCCAGGTCCAATGCCTTAGACACCTGGGACCCCACCTATTTCAAGCACTGTCGCTACGACGCACTCTCCAGCCCCTACTGCCCCGTGTTCCGCATCGGAGACCTTGTGGCAGCGGCTGGAGGGGACTTCAAGGATCTGGCATTGCTGGTGGGTCCTTGGGGGCAGGGGTCCTGAAGGGTTCAGGGAGAGGGTCTCAGCCCCCCCCACCAACAGTGGAGCAGAGATGTGCCGTGTGCAGGGTGGCGCCGTGGGCATCAGTGTCCACTGGGATTGTGACCTGGACGCAGGAGGTTCCGACTGCTGGCCTCGCTATTCCTTCCAGCTGCAGGAAAGGAGCTACAACTTCAGGTACGGTTCCTGCTCGCTGCTCTGGGCCAGCGTCCCCCTCCACCCAGCTCCTGTGGCCACTGGGACAGACCACCACCAGGTCGAGGCCTCTGGATACTCCACTGTGTTTGTGATGGGAGGGAGGTCCACAGGCAGGAGGGGGTGCTCTCAGCTCCTCGTCTGCCAGCGTAGGCTCTATCTGGCCTTCCCCCGAGTTCTCCACCCCACCTGGAGTGGACTTTCCACTTCTAAACTCTAGCATGGCCCCTCCTCCACCCCACCCTGCCTCCCGCATCTCTCCTCCATAGCCCAGGGGCCTCTCCTTTTCACTGTTCAATTAAGATTTTATCTAAAACTTAAAAAAAATCTATAGAAAAGTTCAAAGATAGGCACATGCCTGTAATCATGGTACTTGAGAGGCTGAGATAGAAGGATCTCAGGTTCAGGCCAGCCTGAGCAACTTAGCAAGACCCTCAGCAATTTAGTGAGAACCTGTTTCAAAAAAAAAAAAAAGCTGGCTGTGGTGGCACATGTCTGTCATTCCAGTACCTGGGAGGCTGAGATAGGAGGATTGCAGGTTTGAGGACAGCCTTAGCAAGTAGTGAGACTCTCAATCCCCAGTGCGTGTGTGCATGTGCATGTGCACATGCATGCGCGCGTGCGCACACACACACGCACACACGCACACACACACGCACACACACACACAACTACCCTGGAAGATTGCAAGTTGGAGGCTGGCCTGGGCTACCTAGTGAGACCCTGTTTCAAAATAAAATAAAAAAATAGGCCGGGCATGGTGGCGCACGCTTGTAGTCCCAGTACTTGGGAGGCAGAGACCGGAGGATCCGGGTTTACAGCCAGCCTCAGCTACTTAGTGAGGTCCTCCGCAACTTCATGAGACCCGGTTTCAAAATAAAGTATAAAAAATAGGGCTGGGGGTGTAGCTCGGAGGTAGAACGCCCCTGGGTTCAATCCCCGGTACCGCAAAAAAAAAAAAAAAAAATAGGGCTGGAGGTGTAGCTCAGTGGTAGAGTGCCCCTGGGTTCAATCCCCAACACACACACATACACAAAAAAAGACAGCCCCTCCCCCAAATAGCCCATCCTGGGACTGGGTAGTGTGGACCACCAGAGCCCGCTCCCCTGCCCCCAGGACAGCCAGTCACTGGTGGGAAGAACCAGGCGTGGAGGCCCGGAGCCTGCTCAAGCTCTACGGGATCCGCTTTGACATCCTTGTCACTGGGCAGGTAGGGGTCTGGTGGGGGGTGCAGACAGACGGGCCTGGAGGAGGCTTGGGGTGATGGCCTAGCCTGGGTCTCTCTCAGGCAGGGAAGTTCGGGCTCATCCCCACAGCCATCACGGTGGGCACCGGAGCAGCCTCGCTGGGCGTGGTGAGTGCCGCTCCCGTGGGCTCCCTCTGGTGGCAGCGCCCGCCTGCCCAGGTCACATGAGCCTCCTGGGCCGCACGGGGTGTCTAGGGTGGTGGCGGGAGGGCAGCTGGGGAGCTGGCACATGGTGGGCCCTGCTTCTCCCAGGTCACCTTCCTCTGTGACCTGCTGCTGCTGTACGTGGATAGGGAAGCCCATTTCTACCGGAGGACCAAGTACGAGGAGGTGAGTCATGGGCTGCTCTGCCGGGACACTGGACTCTGCCACACTCCAGGGGACTCTGGCCAGATCCCTGACCTGCCACCCTTGTCTGCAGGCAAAAGCCCCAAAGGCGACAGCCAGCGCTGCGTGGACCAAGTCAGCGCTCACACCCGCCAGCCCCGTTGCCCCGGCGACTTAGCCAGTCCAGCGCCTGCCCCCATGGCTGCTACTGCTGGGCCAGACCCCGAGGCTAGGGTGGCCCTGTTGGGGCGCCAGCACCCCCTCGCCTGCTTACTCCTGAGCCTGTAGCCATTCCCTGCTGGTTGGGCTTGGAGACGGGGAAGGATGGAGATCCTGGCTTGAGGACCTCAAGGGTACAGCCCCAGCAGGACTGGGTTGGGGATAGAATCCCAACCTGGACCTCCCAGGCCAACTTCCCTCCTGGGTCCAGCCTTGGTAGGGTGCTGCCTGGGAGCCACAGAAGCTGGTGCGGTTTGGAGACAGGTGGTGGAACAGGAGCCACGGAGGCGGGAGAGCTCGGGACACCCGCACTGCATCATGGGTAGATGCCAGCATCTGCTCAGCCTGTGGCCACTCACCACCTCCCCCTTGGGCTACGCAATGGAGCCATGTCGGTGGCCACTGGGTCCTTTGCTATCTTCTATATACCTCCTCAGAGACCCCCAGCGCGACCCCCTAAAACCAGGTCACCAGGTTTCTTGGGAGCCCTAGGGGTGGGGGCATGACTGGTATGTATTGCCATCCAGGTCACACCTGGAAACCTGTCTGGGCACCTGCCTGGCCTGGCCTGAGGCGCATTCACACAGGAGACCCTAAGCCTGACCCCTGGCAGAGCAGAGCAGCTGTGAGCAATGTCCTTAGCAAAGGGCACCAAGCTCCCCTCAGGGCTGGCTGAGTTCTGGCTCTGGAACCTTCCTGGGGTTCTGAGTCCTGCCCACTGGAGACACCCAAGGTGAGGATGGGAGGGACAGCACTGCAAGGCCACGCCTTCCCTCAGTCCCAGGGTGGGGCAGGGAGTTGGGAGTCCTCACTCCAGGGACATGAGGGGTGCTGTGCTCAGGTGTCCCGTGGCCAGGGGAATGCTGGGGGGCCAAGGCGGGGGCTGAGCTGGACCAGCATCTGGAATCATCTGATCATCTGGCACCCAGGGCCTCAGCAAGCCCCTGGCTTCCCTGCTGCCTCTCAATCCCCAGGGTGACAGGGTCCACGGGGAGGTGGCTCCGAAGGGCCAGGGTGGGAAGGCATATCTGGTTCTCAGAGGTGGGCCAATGTACCTGATCATTCTCAGGGTCCAGAGAAAGCTGATGTCACCGCTACAGTAAAGCTTGCCCAAGCCAGCGGCTCCCTGTGCAGTTCTTCAGGGAGGAACAGGGCGGGGGGACCACAGTGGGCACAGCACAGTGGGAGGGTACAGGGTAGACCCAGAACTGTCCCAGGGACTCCCTCCTCCCCAGACTGGGGCCCTACAGCCACCAATGGGCTGGAAGACAGTGGAGGAGGCTCGGGCTCTGGTGTACCCATGCACATCTGTGTGGACCAGGGATGCGCACACCGTCCCCAGCCTGTATCTCAAAGCCCTCCTAGAGTGGCAGAGAGATGGCAGAGAGAGGGAGTCAGGACAGCTGTCACCTCAGTGTGCACATGGCCATGCACCTACAGGACAGTGGAGTGAACCACGCAGGCACATGCTGGAGGGTGTGTGCTAAGGGGCATGTGCCTGTGTGCAGGTGTGCCCCAATGTCCCTGGGGTGGGGGGCTCAACACATATGGTGCTCTCTCGGATCCCTAGGAGAGCAAGAGGCCTGGAGCCCCACTGCCTTTTTTTTTTTTTTTTTTTGCAGTACCAGGGATTGAACCCAGGGGCGTTCTACCTCCGTGCTACACCCCCAGCCCTATTTTTTTATACTTTATTTTGAAACCGGGTCTCACGAAGTTGCGGAGGGCCTTCCTAAGGAGAAAGAGAGAGAGAGACAGGGAGAGAGAGAGCGAGAGAGCTGAAGCTGGCCGCGAACCCAGATCCTCCGGTCTCCACCTCCCAAAGTACTGGGATTACAAGCGTGCGCCACCACGCCCGGCATCCCATTGCCCTTTCTAGGTGACCTCCTTGGGGCCCAGGCTCTGCTCCCTTGATCTACCCCAGGGGACACATGGGGGACTTCTCCACTCCTGCCAGGGGCCCCTCCTTGCCTGGTGTGTGCAGCTTCCCTCTAGGCTGGGCATAAGGAGGACCCCGGACCCAGGCCATGTCCCCAGTTCAAGGCAGTCCCAGGGCAATCTCTGAAGTCTCAGCCTCTTTGCTGTGGATCTGGGACAAGTGCCTGATTCCCTGGGCAGGTAGAGGACTCAGTGCCACAAAGAATGCCACAGTGGACACACTGGTTGACCAGATGGCTGGCTGGGCAGTTATTATTACGGATCTCTGGGGCTGCGACTTCTTCCCCGCTCCCCCAACCCCACCTGCCCAGGTAGTGGGAGTTGGTCATAAACAGGAAGGTGCTGGGCAGAGTCCATTGCACCAGCACTGGCCAAGGCCCACTCTCTGAAGACCCGGCTCAGGACCTAGCTGAGAATCAGACCAGCCTGGGCAGGCCCGCAAACCCCAGCTCCCCTGGATGAAAGCGGCTCCCAGCTCCCCCGGCCTCTGGAGGAGCGGGGGTGGGGGGACGGCAGGGCAAGCGGAAGCTGGCCTCACGGGCTGGCTGGCTCCTCCATGTGGCCAGGCTCCTGGGCTGGCGCCTGGCTAGCAGGCTGCATGGCCTGCACCGTCTCTTCCAGGCTGCCGCTGGGGAATAACACGTAGCGCGAGGTGGCCAGTGCTGGTGGCTCCCGCTGGTTCTCCTTGCTGTGCCTGATGCCGTAGCCGAAATACACGGCAAGTCCTGCAGGGGTGGCGCGAGCCTGAGGGGCAGGTCCCAGCCAGGCCCACCCTCCCTGCCCTCTCCCTGCAGCACGCACAGGGGGGCCCAGCCTGGCCCTCACTCACCGATCAGCAGCCAGATGGAGAAGCGCAGCCAGGTCAGGTAGCTCAGCTTCAGCATGAGGCAGATGTTGAGCAGGATGCTCAGGGCTGGGGTCAAGGGCACCAGGGGGATCTGAGGGGACAAGGGCGAGGCCGAGCTGCAGGGGAGAGCCGCCAGCCCGGGCCTGGCTTTGTGGGTATTCACAGAGCCTCCCTCTGCCTCGGCACATTTCCGAGATGTGTGCTCCCTTGCCAAGCATGCCACGGGGCAGGAGCACATGGACTGGCCTCCCCTGCCCCACGAGGTGGCGGAAGAGGAAGGGTCAAAGGGAGCAGCTAGGCTGAGCAGGCAGCAGCTGGGGAAGCTACCTGGAAAGTGTCCTGCCGGCACTCTTGCTGGTGAGCCCCTAGGACCAGGAGGCTGAGCAGGAACACCGCAGCGCTGATGAGGAGCAGCAGGATGTAGCCCCACCGTGGGAGGTGCAGGGCTGAGTCCCCAAAGACCAGCACACAGCCCAGGGTGATGGCCGAGACCACCAGGATGCCAAGTGCCCACGTCACAGCGGCTCCGGGGCCGCACCTGCCCAGGAAGCCCAGGTAGGGCTTCAGGACCGGTCGCAGCTGCCCTGGCTCAGGGATCAAGCTGGTGGCACCCACCAGCTGGATGTGGTCTGAGAAGGAGTCGTACTTCTTGGCTGCAAGGCTGGGGCTGGCTGGGCCTGGGGACCGGGGTGGGGAGGCCTTCTGGAAACGCAGTGTGATGATGCTGGTGGCCACGAAGGTGTAGGCCAGGAGGGTGCCGATGGACAGGAACTGGACCAGCGCCTCGAGGTCCAGCAGCAGCGCCAGGAGAGCCGTGAGGACCCCAAACACCAAGATGCCCACCACAGGCACCTGTGTCCGGGGGTGCACACGGGCAAACACCTGGAAGAAGAGCCCGTCGGCAGCCATGGCGTAGACGATGCGTGGCAGCGAGAAGAGGTTGCTGAGCAGGACGGTGTTCATAGCTGGAGCAGAGGGGAGGCGCCGCTCAGCACGACAGCGAAGCCCGCCAGGGGCCGCTGCTGGGGCATGTGTGGCCCTTGGAGACACGGGTATTAGTTTGTCTGACTCTCAGAGTGACTGTGTGTATGGGGTACCAGATTGTCACCCCCCCCAGAAACGGGACACTCCAATGTAGACACAGGCCCACTGGAGAATCCAAAGAGAACTGAGTCCCGCTGCCCAGGAAAGGATTTGTAAACAGGGGCCCAGAACTGATGTCTATGTGCAATTCAGGCAAGGGGTCTCTCCAACAAGCCTGGGGGAGGGTCCTTCTTACCTAGTGCCTTCCCTGGCCCGTTCTGCAACTGGTAAAACAGAGGCCTGGAGGGAGGTGTGTTTTCTTTTTTTTGCGGTACTGGGAATTGAACCCAGGGGCATTCTACCTCTGAGCTACACCCCCAGCCCTATTTTTTTTATTCTTTATTTTGAAACAGGGTCTCACTAAGATGTGGAGGGCCTCACTAAGTAGCTGAGGCTGTCCTCGAACCTGCGATCCTCCGGTCTCAGCCTCCCAAGTACTGGGATTACAAAGTGTGAGCCACCATGCCCGGCTAAGGGAGGTGTGTTTTCTGAGAGGCTCAGGGCAGGGCTGAGGCAGGCCCCACACCCTGTTCATAAAGGCCCCTTACCGCAGATGGAACCAGCCGCCACAATGAAGCCGGCCCAGCTGTAGCCCCGCCGGTAGAAGGCGTCTGCAAGCGCTGAGTCGGGGTCCAGGCTGTGCCAGGGCACCATGAGGGTCAGCACCGTGGAGACGAGGATGTAGGCTCCAGCAGCCAGGCCCAGTGAGATGGCAATGGCCACGGGCACGGCCCGCTGCGGGTTCCGGGCTTCCTCACTGGAAGCAGCAATGACGTCGAAGCCCACGAAGGCATAGAAGCAGGTGGCGGTGCCTGCCATGATGCCCGAGAAGCCAAAGGGTGCGAAGCCACCCTCCTCGGCGCTCCAGTTGCGGGGGCGGGCCAGGACGAAGCCCAGGATGATGATGAAGAGGATGACGATCAGGCTGATGGCCGAGAAGGTGTGGTTGAGCCAGGAGGAGACCCGGGCTCCGCAGGACACGAAGGCAGAAGCCAGGAGCAAGATGCCAGCAGCCAGGAAATCTGGGTACCGGGCCAGGAATGGCACCTGCCACACCCCCACGTGTGACTCGGTGAAGTTGCGGATGCTATGGCTGAAGATGGCGTCCAGGTAGCCGCTCCAGGCGCGGGCCACAGCGGCGCCCCCGATGAGGTATTCCAGGAGCACATTCCAGCCTATGAGGAAGGCCCACACCTCGCCCATGGACACGTAGGTGAACAGGTACGCGGAGCCCGTGCGGGGCACGCGCGCTCCGAATTCCGCATAGCATAGGGCTGCCAGCAGGGAGGCCACCGCGGCCACCGCGAAGGACAACAGCACGGCAGGGCCGGCCATGTCCTTGGCCACAGTGCCCGTGAGCACGTAGAGGCCGGAGCCCACCATGCCACCCACACCCAGCAGGGTCAGGTCCAGCGTGGACAGGCAGCGCCGCAGCGACGTCTCCATGCCTGACTCCTCCAGTGGCTTCAGCCGATTCAGCTTCTGGCAGAAGCGTGCCAGGCTGGCGGCGCTGGGCAGTCCCCAGGCCATGGTGGCGGCTGGGAGGAGCAGGAAGCCAGTGCTGGAACCTACGTGGGTCATAACAACAGGCCGCTGGCCAGGTCCCCGCCAGCCGTCAGCCCCTCCTGGGCTGCTCACCCAGTGCTTTCTCTGTCTCCGCCCTGGGGACCTGGGACACCTGCACCAGGGGCCTGCTGGAGGGCTGGGCTGGGCCAGGTGCCAGGGTGGTGGACAGGAGGTCGCAAGGAAGCCTGGAGGTCCTGCCTGCCTTCAGGACAGCGGCCAGGGCACTGGAGCAGGGCAAAGCCCCACCTGGGTGGCCCTGAGGGTGGGAAGAGGCAGCGCCAAAGACACAGGCTGGGAACAGCTCTAGTCTGGGATCCAAGAGCCAGGTGAAACCCGAGGCTTCCCGGGAGCTGGGCCCGCGACAACAGGACCCGGAACAAGGCGGGGCCAAGTGGCCACCTGGCCTCAGAGAGAGGGATCAGTCCCCACTGTCAGGCTCAACGGCCGGAGGCGGGGCGCCCTGGGCCCTGAGCCGGGATGGAGCTGAGGTCGTGCACCTGCCCGCCCTGACAGGCCGCCACCCAGGCCAGCAAGCTCCGCCCCAGAAGCCCGAGCCCTGGCCTGCTCCCCAGAGGCAAGCTCCCCAGAAGCCCGAGCCCTGGCCTGCTCCCGCAAGACCCGCTACAACCCACCTGCTGTCGCCGGCGCAGCCACCGCTCTGAGCTCTGTGCCCGCCCCGCCGGCTCACGCCGCCTGCGCAAGGCTGCCCCCGCCCCCAGGCGCTGGATCCAGCCGCAGCCCCACCGCTCCCATCTGGGGGATCCAGCGCCAGCCTGGCCTGATGTCACACACCCTGACAGCCCACCCTGGCCACACCTCTCAGGATCTAGGTCCTAGATCCACTGGGTTCTAGGGTGGCTCTGCCACTGACCACTCACAGACACGGTAGCCCAGGCCGCCAGGTAAGGGACTAGCCCCCTTCACCTGGGGCCAGGTTAAGGTCCTGGGGGTCAGGAGCCCACGCTGCTGCTGTCCTGAATCCTTCACCCCCACACATGTCCTCTGCCCAGCTGGGCCACACTGGGTCCCCACACAGAGCGATGTGGGGCATGCATCTTGCAGCACAGTGAGCTGAGGGCTCGGGGCTGGCTGAGTGGCCCCGGACAAGCCATGGCCTCACAACGACAGCGGCCACCCTCACACAAGAGTGCAGCCTCTGGAGAGGTTCTGTGAACTGGCAAAATTCATGCTGGTGGTTCTAAGCCTCCAGCTGCAGACAACGTCCTGCAGGGAGGACACCTGCAGTCCTCCAGTGGGGACCCTAGAGCCCTCAGATGCCAGCGGAAGCCCCTCCCAGCCCAAGAGCCCTGGCAGGACTTGGAGGACCCTGGGGGACCCCAAGCAACTCTCCACTCACGGGAGCCATGGGTACTGAGTGCTCAGCTGGTCCCCGCAGGGCCATCCCAGACCCCCAGGTTCGTTTATTCCTGTGGCCAAGGGGTCTTTTACCTTCTGCTCATTTCACGTGTGTGTGTGTGTGTGTGTGTGTGTGTGTGTGTGTGTGTGTGCGTGCATGCACATGCACGCTACTGGGGATTAAACCCAGGGGTGTTCTACCCCTGAGGTACACCCCCAGCCCTGTTTTACTTTTTATTTTGAAACACGGTCTCACTTAGTTGCAGAGGGCCTCACTAAGTAGCTGAGGTTGGCCGCAAACCTGCAATCCTCCTGTCTCAGCCTCCCAAGTACTGGGATTACAAGTGTGTGCCACCACTCCTAGCTTATTATTTTTTATACTTTTATTAGTGCATTACAGTCTCACATCATAACGTAGTTCACAGTGATGGTGACACATGCTACACAGCACTTGGCGGGCTTTCCCCCGGCTCCCTCCCCTCCCCCCTCCCCTTCAGGGCACTGAGATTGACATTAGTATTCTCATATATGTGCATAATGTCAATGGAAGTGATTCCTTCATTGATCCTCCCTCTCCCCCTCTCCCTTCCCCTAGCCCACCTCCCTGGCTCCACTGAAGTTTCTCCTCCACTATCTGAAGCCCCTCTAGTATCCCGATGACTTCCTAGCTTCCGCGTGTGAGAGAAAACATATGAGCGCGCCAGGCGTGGTGGCGCACACTTGTAATCCCAGTACTTTGGGAGGCGGAGACTGGAGGATCCGGGTTCGCGGCCAGTCTCAGCGCTCTCTCTCTCTCTCTCTCTCTCTCTCTCTCACTCTCTCTACTTAGTGAGGCCCTCTGCAACTTCGTGAGACCCGGTTTCAAAATAAAGTATAAAAAAAATAAGGCCGGGGGCGTAGCGCGGAGGTAGAATGCCCCTGCGTTCAATCCCTGGTACTGCAAAAAAAAAAAAAGAAAACATATGGCCCTTCACTTTCTGTGACTGTCTAATCTCACTTAGCATCATGTTCTCTAGGTCCATCCATCTTCCTGCAAATGACATAATTTTGTTCTTCTTGATTGCTGAGTGGAATTCCATTGTGTGGCTACCCCACAGTTTTGTAAAGCAGTCATCTGTTGATGGACACCTAGGTTGGGTCCCTGATTTGGCTATTGTGATTGTGCTGCTATAAACATGGATATGCATGTATCACTTTAATTTTCTGATTCCAGGCCCTTTGGAAAGACACCCAGGAGTGGCATAGCTGGCTTATTTTTTATTTTGAAACAGGGTCTCACTAAATTGCTGAGGGTCTAAGTTACTGCATGCTGGACTTGAACCTGCAATCCTCCTGTCTCAGCCTCCCAAGTACTGGGGTTAGAGGTGTGCGCCACTGTGCCAACTTATTTTTAATTGATATAGTTGAAAACAAGATGTCACTCTTAGCAAATACAGGATTACAAATACTCTTGATAATTTATGATTCTGAGGAGTATCTTTGTCTTGATTTGACAATGAGTAGAACAGTTAGGGGTATTTTATAGGTTGTAACAACACTGGATGAATTTCTGATCAATTATTTTCATTTTTTATTTTTTATTTTTTTGGCAGTACTGGGGATGAACCCAGGGGCATTCTACCTCTGGGCTACACCCCCAGCCCTATTTTTATTCTTTATTTTATTTTATTTTTGGTACTGGGGATTGAACCCACAGGCGTTCTACCTCCAAGTGACACTCCCAGCCCTATTTTTTCTTATTTGGAAATAGGGTTTCACTAGGTTGCTGAGAGCCTGGAGAAGTTGCTGAGGGTGGTTTTGAACCTGTGCTCCTCCTGTTGCAGCCTCCTAAGTACTGGGATTACAAGCATGCGCCACCACACCCGGCTTACATCAATTATTTTAAAGTGTAAATCTTACTATAATGCTGGGTGTGGTGGCACATGCCTGTAATCCCAGGACTTGGGAGGCTGAGACAGAAGGATTGCAAATTCAAGGCCAGCCTCAGCAACTTAGAACCTCAACAACCTAGTGAGACCCTGTTTCTAAACAAAAAAATAAAAATAGAGCTGGGTGTGGTGGTGCACACCTGTAATCCTTGTACTTGGGAGGCTGAGATGGGAGGATGGCAGGTTTGAGGCTAGCCTCAGCAACTTAGCGAGACCCTGTTTCAAAATTAAAAAATAAAAAAGGGGGCTTGGGGTGTAGCTTGGGGGTAGAATGCCCCTGGGTTCAATTGTCAGCACCTCCCCCCAAAATGAATAAAATAAAATAAATAAAATAAAATAGGGCTGGGGGTGTGGCTCAGAAGCAGAATGCCCCTGGGTTCAATCTCCAGTACCAAAAAAAAAAAAAAAGAGTAGTTCCTTTTTTTTGTGGTACTGGGAAGTAAACCCAGGGACATTCTACCTCCGAGCTACACCCCCAGCCCTATTTTATTCTTTATTTTTGAAACAGGGTCTCATTAAATTGCAGAGGGCCTCACTAAGTATCTGAGGCTAGCTGCAAACCCAGATCCTCCGGTCTCAGCCTCCCAAGTACTGGGATTACAAGCGTGAGCCACCATGCCCGGTAGCACGTCATTCAATGCTGTGATCTAGCCTTTCTGAAAGTAGCAGGAATCTTGACTCAAAGGCTGAGGAGCCTGGCTGATTCTGCCTGCTACCATCACATCTGCCATAGAGACAGGAAGCCCCTGAGAGGCTCAGATGAGTTCTGCTCTTCTGTTACCGAGGCAGTAAAATGCTACTTAACTGGGGTGTGTGCTAAAAGCTGTGCTACCAGGCTTTCCTGTCATGACTCATGTTGATGACCTTTTACCAAGAGAGACAACAGAGGTACAGAGAGGCCAAGGGATTCTCCTAGGGCCACACAGTTATCAAGTGGAGAAATCCACAGAAGTAAGAAACCTAAAAATCTACCCTAAATCTGAAGCCCTGTGCTGCTATTAAATATCTGACTCTTCTGAAGCCCCTGAGCTGGCCTAGTTCAGGGCCAAACTTCCAGGAGCCCTTTTATTTACTTGTTTGTTTGCTTTTGGTGTTCTACCTCTGAGCTACAGCCCCATCCCCCTTTAAATTTTTTTTTTTTTGGCGGTACTGGGGATTGAACCCAGGGGCATTCTACCTCTGAGCTACACCCCCAGCCCGATTTTATTTCTTATTTGGAAACAGGGTCTCACTAGGTTGCTGAGAGCCTCACTAAGTTGCCAAGGCTGGCTTTGAACCTGTGATCCTCCTGTGTCAGCCTCCAAAGTACTGGGATTTGAGGCATGTACCACCATGCCTGGCACTCACTTTTCATTTTTTTTTTCAGTACTGGAGATTAAACCCAAGAGCATTGTACCTCTGAGCTATACCCCTAGTCCTATTTTTTATTTTTTGTTTTGAAACAGGGTCTCACTACATTGGGGAGGGACTAAGTAGCTGAGGCTGGCTGTGAACCCAGATCCTCCTGTCTCAGCCTCCCAAGTACTGGGATTACAAGTGTGCGCCACCATGGCCGGCTTCCATTTTCATTTTTCCAAGGCTAGCCTTGAACCCATGATCCTCCTGTGTCAGCCTCACAAGTGCTGGGATTCTAGGCTCGTGTCACTGTGCCCGGCTTCACCTGCTCTTATGGCTGGAGAACTGACTAGCTCTGGAGGCTGCACAGCCGGGCAGTACGTCATTGTCCCCCAGCTCTGCTGCAGGTCACACATCTGATGGGGGTTAGATAGGATGATGGCGGTCGCCTGGGTTACTCCTCAGGGGCCTGAGGCTGCTTTGGCTACAACATGACTTCACCTGGGCCTCAGATGTCTGATGGTAACTGGAACTGGATACAGAGGCTCAGCATCTCTGTCCTCATATTGAATCTTTTTTTTTTTTTGTAGTACTGGGATTGAACCTAGGGGCATTCTACCTCTGAGCTGCACCCCCAGCCCTTTGTATTTTCTTGTTTGGAAACAGGGTCTCACTAGGTTGCTGAGTCTTGCTATTTTGCTGAGACTGTCCTTGAACCTGAGATCCTCCTTTCTCAGCGTCCCAAATATTGGGATTACAGGCTTGTGCCACCACGCCCGGGGGTATATGTCTCCTTTGTTTAGTATTGGGGATTGAAACCAATTTACCTTCAATCTATACCCCCAGCTCTATTATTTATGGTGCTGGGGATTGAACCCAGAGGTATTCTACCTCTGGGTTCTACCCAGCCCTTTTGATTTTTTGTTTGGAAACAGGGTCTCACTATGTTGCTGAGGCTGGCCTTGAACCTGTAATCCTCCCGTCTCAGCCTCCCAAGTACTGGGATTACAGGCGTGTGCTTTGATGCCTGGCTTGTTTTCATTTTGTTTCATAATGGGTATGAGTGTTCTGCCTCTGTGCTCCTGGGATTACAGGTGTGTGCCACTGAACCTGGCTTGCATCCGTGTCCTTTGTTGAGTTAACCTTTGGGGCAGATTCTGCTCAGCTGTTGTATGCGTGAGAAATGTGTAGGGTTAACTGGACCTAGACTTGCCTAATGTCTCTCTCCCAACCTTCAAGGCTAAAGATATCAATCAACTGCTAGGACCCAAAATGCCAGACCAGAAGACGACAGGAGGCAGCTGGGCACATTGATTGAGTCTAAGACAGGAGGATTGCAGGTTCAAGGCCAGCCTCAGCAACTTAGTGAGACCCTCAGCAACTTAGCCAGGCCCTGTTTCAAAATAAAAAGGAGGGCTGGGGGTGTAGCTTGGAGGTAGAATGCTCCTGGGTTCAATCCCCAGTACCCCTCCCTCCCAACACTCCGAGTGTGTTCACTGAAAGTTAGAATTTAGAGGAAAACCTAAAGGGGGAAGCGCCGCCATCCTGCCCTCCAACTGTCAGCAGTGCCGTCTTTGTGCCCCCCTGGGACTTTCTCTCTGGAGCCCCAGCTGTGAGCCAGGCTCCCCGTGGCGCACCCCAGCTCTGCGAGGGATGCTTCTGTCCTTGCCCTGCATTGTCCTGGTCTGCGTGGCACAGGAGCCCTGCACGACAAAGGGCAGAGGCCAGGCAGGCGACAGGAATGGGGGCAAAGGAGAGGCTTGGTGCTTCTATGTCAGCTGGTGTTCTGGGAGGCGGCGAGGGCGAACGTCAGCAGCGTGAGTCTGACTGTTGGGCTGAGACCGGGAGCATCTCAACAGGGTCTCACAAAACTGCCAAGGCTGGCCTCAAACCTGTGAGCCTCTGGCCTCAGTCTCCCAAGTCCTAGGATTACAAGTGTGCGCCACCATGCCAGGCAGGGTCTCACCCTGGGTAGTGAAGCGCCTGGGACTCTTCAGGCTCCTGGTTGAATGAGGGGCCACCAGATGCTCCTGGGGCCCCCTGAAGTCATGTGAGGGCCACCCCCTCTGTCACCCTCTTGCTGCTGGTGTGGGTGGCCTTAGAGCATCAGGGACAAAAATCAGACCGGCTGGCCAGATGGGACGCTTCGCGAGGACATTCGTGGATGGCCCCCCAACACCTCAGCAGCCTCTAAACATCCAGATTTCCAGGGGACCAGAGTCAGAGGTAAGAGAAGAAAGCAGGACTCAGGCGACAGAGGCTCAGAATTGGTGATTTATTGGCACTCCAGCACAGTGGGTCCTGGCAGGAGACCGCCCTTCTGGCCCCTCCGCCTTGGGCCTTGTCCCTAAGACGGGACACAGTCCTCCTGTCCTGGAGCAGGACTCCCAGGAAGCCCTGAGACACGCACAGATGGACCCTTGGTGAGGGCCACACGGGACGGGAATGGCAAAGCTCGGCGCGTTTGGCACAGGCAAAGGCCCGGGACTCCGGGGGCCGTCCCCCTTGGGCTATGGAGGCGGAAGCAAACCAGAAACAGCTTATTTCACACAGGCCGCCGGGCCCAGGAACGGCAGAGCTGTCCTCCAGCTGGAAATACTGCCGAGGGAGTCGGGATGCCCGCGTGGGAACTCGCCACGGCTGGGGAGGTGAGGATGGGGCTGCATGCCGGCGGGCAGGCAGGTCACCAGCTGGGCTCACTCAGGATCTCAGGGGCCCACGAGTCTCCCCGGGGCCGAGACCCCACTGTTGGGCTGTCCGTGCCACGACCGACCCCTAGAACATTCCGTTTCCTATGGCCACTGACTCTCGCCCTGAGACCAGGCCACCCTCCTACCTCCGCCCCCAGGCCCGGCTGGGAGTGAGCTCTACCTGTCAAAGCAGGGTTGGCTTTCTCCAGCTTCTGTATTCCATATAAGGCGCTGGCATCTGCAACCCGATCCTTTTCCAACCCACTTAATTTTAAGAATAGACATTAATAATACTTAATCACCCTCTCTGCTGGAGGTGGGGGAGGGGCCCCTCTGCTGGCAGCATCCTCCCAGGAGGCCGAGCCACTGCAGACCCCGTGCAACCCCCCAGAAAAGGGAAACTGAGGCCCAGTGACTGGCTCGGCTCACACAGCCAGTTGGCAACAAAGCTGGGACTCAAATTTTCCAGACCAGCGTCCCTGGTTAAGGACCCTCTTGGGACCATGGCCCGCAGAGGAGGTGGCTCCTGGCCCAGCCCCAGCCAAGATGGAAGCGCCCTCCTCTGTGCCCAGGAGCTAGGGCCAGGCCAGTCCCCGATGGCAGGGGAACAAGGCCTCCCTGGGCCCCAACGGAGGGATGGAGCTGGCCCCAGACCTCTGCCATGGCCAGGCAGCCAAGCTGGGGTTCGGGAGGTACTCAGACAAGCCGGGGACTGGGCTCCCTCTCTGCTGAGCTGCGAGGAGATCTGGTGGCCGCGCAGGCCTCGCAGGAATCAGACCACTGAAGGCGCCATCCAAACCCTGTGGGGTGGAACTCCACCCTCGGCAGCAATGAGCAGAAGAACCTTAGCAAAGAGAGGGAAGCAGAGGCCACAGCGCCCTCTCTTGGTCCAGGTCGGTAGTGAAGGGCGGAGCCGCCTCCCTATCTATGCAGAGGCCCCAGGGGCTCTGGTTTCTGTCCTCAGAAGGCAGCAGGGCCTTCAGGGCAAGCTAAGGGGTGCACATCAGGACAGTGTGTTGAAGCTGCCTTCTGCAGGAGACTTGAGCGAGGCGGGGCCCGCATGGTCCCAGTCCCTCATCCCTGCCGCGGGGGTGAGGGGTGCACCCGAGGGCGCAGGCTCCTCCCCCCATGGACAGTGGACTGCCTGGGACCGGGGCCGCGCACCTGCCCCTCCTGTGAGCCTAGAGGAGGCGGCTCTGAGCACAGCGCGCAGCCCTTCTGGGCCCCGCTGTCTGCAGGTGGACTCCGATCATCTGTGGGGACCCTGGCCAAGCTTCCTCCCACTGCCACGGCCACGAACCTCCGCAAGGCCACCCACTGTCCTTCGGACCTGCTGGCCTCCGCTGGGGCAGCCCTGCCCTCCCCGCAGGCTGCTGCGGGAGGACCTCCCAAGTCCCTCTGCCCCGCGTCCCTGCCCTCTGCCTGGCAAGGCCCTGTCACCTGGCGCTGCACACAGCACGCGAGCCCCGAGGACCCTCAGCACCATCCCCACGAGCCTCAGCTCCCAGCGTTCTCGGGGACACGGAGGTCTCTCCTGGCCGTCAGCCCACAGGGCGGAGCCCAGCAGGGAGGCCACCTGTGGTGAGCCAGACAAGGGGCTGTGGCTGGTGCGGTCACACTGCCAGCAGGATCCCCGCTACTCCGGCTCTCCAGAGACTCTTAATTAAGCGTTTCCCCAAGGAAACCAATGTGAATACAAATACACAAAGACATTCTGGAACTTTCCAGTCAAACAGCAGTAGGGTTCCTCTGCCTGGGGTCCAGCCAGACTCCCTGGCAGGGCCCGGGGGTGGGGAAGCAGGCAGATGTCACCCCAGACGCTTAGAGCTCTGTGGCCTGGGCCCCATGGTGGCCCCGGTTCCTACCGGTCACCTTGGGGAGGTTCTTGAGGGCGCCTGGCATCACAAGAGGCAAAAGACTCTTCCAGAAAGACGTCCAGCCTAAGTCTGCTCTCTGAGGACGTCAGCGCTGTCAGGACCCGGGGCGACCCAGGGCGACCCGGGGCGTCCTCACCCCCAGAGCTGCTTAAGGCACTTGAGTAGCGGCTCCGTCACACCTCTGGAACAGTTTCCCTTTCAACCCTCACTTACAAAAAGAGTTAGGTAATACTGCAACAAAAAAGTTTCAAGAAAATAGCTTAAAAAAGAAAAATAAAGGAGAGTAAATACTTCAGCTTTCTAAGGAGTAAAATAAACACTGACTCTGCTTAAATTCTATGACGCGGGGGTCATTTTGGCACTGAGAAAACCTGAAATACTGCTTCTGGGTTAGACTTTTCCCTGGAACGAACCCCACACACACAGAGGACACGTGGCCGGCGCGGCGTGCCACGGGCTCTGGATGTCGCCTCCCCAGGGTGCTCGGGGGCAGCAGAGAGGCTGGAGGCCTCAGCCCGCCACGGGCTGCCTGGTGGCGCCTGTGGACCCCGGCGCCCCCTCTTTCCAGCAAGGCCGCTCTCTCTCTTTTGGGAAGCCGGTGTGACCCGCCTGACATCTGTCAACAGGGACCTCCCTGGCCACAGCCACGGGCCACAGGAGACCTGGGCTGGACACCTGCCTGCCGGGCCTGACCCAGGTTGAGCCTGATGACAGCTGGGGCTCTGGGGTCGTTCCAAGGCCCCACATGCACACATGCGTCCCACTGCTCCAGGAGCGCACCCGTGTCCCTGGTCAGGTCTGTGGGTTCTAGTCCTCCCTGCCCGTGGGAGGCGGGAGCAGGAGCGGGGCCACCTCCGGGGCCCTCTTCTCTTTGGTGAGGTCTTTCCCCAAGCTTCCTTCTGAGCAGCTCCAGAGCCACCAGGACAGGCTGGGACACGTCCCTCACGGCTCAGGAGTGTGGGGCAGTGTGGTGGGGACACCCCTGCCCACTAACGATGTGGGTCCTGAGGCCGCCAAGGGGGGAGTCACGGGGGGAGGGGACTGCCTAGCTTCTCTGCGCAGCGTTGGTCTCGGGCTCTGCGAGGCCAGAGAGCATGTCCTGGGGGTCCCCTGCGCCCTGGGCGCCACCCTCCAGCAGCTCCTGGGGGTCCCTGAGGAAGACCACCATGACCGTGATGTTGTCATGGGAGCCCCGCTCCCGGGCCGCGGCCACCAGCTCCTCAGCGACATGGAGCCCGTCACCCTGCTGCTTGGCCAGGTGGCTGTGGACGAGGCTGGTGACTTCCTGGTGGGAGACCACGTCGAAGAAGCCGTCACAGGCCAGCAGCAGGTAGTCCTCAGAGCCCGTCAGCTCCCGCGAGGCCGCATCTGCCTCCCCAGACACGTAGGGCTTCTGGAAGATGTCCCCTGGGTGCGGGGGACCCCGTGTCAGAGGACTCACAGCTCACGGCCCCTTCCCCTTCTGCCAGGCCCCGGTTCCCCGCAGGTCACCGTCCCCTAAGCCCCATGAACAGCACCCACCCCATCCTCAGCAGGTCTGCGGCCGCCATGTGCAAACCTGCCCCGAGCCCCTTGCTCCTCAGAGTGGACCCTATTTTTTTTTTGTGGTACTGGGGATTGAACTCAGTGGCATTCTACCTCCAAGCTATACCTCAAGCCCTATTTCATTTCTATTTTGAAACAGGGTCTCACTTGGTTGATGAGAGTCTCACTACTTACTGAGGCTGTCCTCAAACCTGCAATCCTCCTATCTCAGCCTCCCAAGAACTGGGATTACAAGTGTGTGCCACCACACCCGGCTTATTTCTTATTTTAAAACAGAATCTTGCTAAGCTGCCCAGGCTGGCCTCAAACCTGCGATTCTCCTGTCTCAGTCTCCCAAGTACTGGGATTACAGGCGTGCACCACCACGCCCAGCTTCCACTTTGAGTTTTGATTCTTTCCTGGGTTAGTGGTCTGTGGTCTGTGGTCTGTCTCTCTCGGTACTGGCAGCACTGAAGCACAGCTCCTTCAGCCCCGGTCATGGCAGGAAAAAACTGACACCCTGCGCAGACTGTACTGCTAAGCCAGGGTGCTCATAGCTTAGTGCACAGCACGTGTTTCTGACTAACAATGCTGTCGCCTTACCCGGAAGTTACCAGGAGGTGACCCCTCCCTAAGTCTAGCAGCATCTGTACCCTGCAGGTCCTTTCCCGCACGGCACACTCTGTCATCCAACACTGGGCGAGCCCCTGCACAGCCCCAGCCCTGGGGTTCTGGTGGCCTTGCCCGCCCCATGCCAACCTCTGCGTCCCTTACCGATGGCTCTGGACACGGCCAGGGTCCCGTTGACTCTCCAACAGTCCATGAGAGACACGAAGCCACCCAGCGCTTCGATGCGCGCCTTCTCGTCCTGCGGGGAGACAGACAAGTCCAGGAGCTCCGGTGAGCCCACGGGTGGGGGTCCCTGACACCACCGCCCGCGCAGAGACCAAGCCGGTTTCTAAGATGAGATCGAGCCCCCCAGCACTAGAGCCAACAGGAGGCTAGGATGCACCCAAGCCAGGCACCGTTAGAAAGTGGGGCTACAGCCGGGAGTGGTGGCGCACACTTGTAATCCCAGTACTTTGGGAGGCAGAGACCGGAGGATCCGGGTTCGCAGC
>PVJS01022006.1:8889-31048 GCA_004027185.1 Glis glis
GAAGGAAGGAAGGAAGGAAGGAAGGAAGGAAGGGAGGAAAAAAAGAAAGGAAGGAAGGAAGGAAGGAGGGAAGGAAGGAAGGAGAAAAAGAAAGAGAAAGAAGAAAAGAAGGAAGGAAGGAAGGAAGGAAGGGAGGAACGGAAGTAGGGAAGGAAGGAAGGAAGGAAGGAGAAAAAGAAAGAGAAAGAAGAAAGGAAGGAAGGAGGGAAGGAAGGAAGGAAGGAAGGGAGGAAAGAAGGAAGGGAGAAGGGAAGGAAAGAAGGAACAGAAGGAAGGAAGGGAGGGAGGGAGGAAGGAAGGAAGGAGAAAAGAAAGAGAAAGAAGAAAGGAAGGAAGGAAAGGAATGAAGGAAGGAAGGAAGGATGGAAGGGGAAAAGAAAGAAAGAGAAAGAAGAAAGGAAGGAAGGTAGGAAGGAAGGAAGGGAGGGACGGAGAGAGAGAGAGAAAGAAAAGAAAAGAAAAAGAAAGAAAGAAAGAAGAAAGAAAGAAGAAAGAGAGAGAGAGAGAGAGAGAGAGAGAGAGAGAGAGAGAGAGAAAGAAAGAGAGAGAGAGAGAAAAGGTTCTTGAAGCTGGAGCTGTGCGTGGAGTCCGAGAGCCGGGCTTGGAATGGCGGCTCGCCACGTGTCACCGCGTGTCCTCGGGGCGCGATCTCATTCCTCAGTCCCTTGGCTTGCTCTTTGTTATCACTCGTGATGGAAAGGACAGTTTCGTAGGATAGTTATTAAAAGTCAGAAATGACCTTGGTTTGGGGAAAAATGGAATGGAGACCTGAATCATCTTGCCAGCCAGAGTGTTGCGAACAAAACAGGGGATTCAAGGTGATTTTCATGATAAAATGGCTGCTTGGAGCCCAGCATGGTGGCGCACACCTGTCATCCCCGGACTTGGGAGGCTGAGACTAGAGGATTGCAGGTTTGAGGTCAGCCTCAGCAACTTAGCAAAGAGACCCTCAGCAACCTATTGGGATCCTGTGTCAAAACAAAAAAATTTTAGCCGAGCATGGTGGCGCACTCTTGTAATCCCAGTACTTGGGAGGCTGAGACCGGAGGATCCGGGTTCGTGGCCAGCCTCAGCTACTTAGTGAGGCCTCTGAAACTTAGTGAGACCCATTTTCAAAATAAAGAATAAAAAGCCGGGCGTGGTGGTGCACACTTGTAATCCTAGTACTTTGGGAGGCAGAGACCGAAGGATCCGGGTTCGCGGCCAGCCTCAGCTCTCTCTCTCTCTCCCTCTCTCTCCCTCTCTCTCTACCTAGTGAGGCCCTCCGCAACTTCGTGAGACCCGGTTTCAAAATAAAGTATAAAAAATAGGGCCGGGGGTGTAACCGGCATTCTACCTCCAGTTCAATCCCCGGTACCGCAATAAATAAATAAATAAATAAATAAAAAGGGCTGGAGGTGTAGTTCTGGGTTCAATTGCCAATAGCACAAAACTTGGGATGTGTGTGTCTCTCATGTAATTCTTCTTTCTTTACAAGGGTGGATTTTGTTCTCTATGGAGAATCTGGCAAAATCCAGAGATATTTTTGGTGGTCATCATGTTGGAGTTGAAGTACCAGGTGCCGTATAGTTGGTAGAAGCAAGGATGTTGATAAAAATTCTACAGGGCAGAGCACAGCCCCTCCGCATCCACCCTAAAACGTCAGGAGAGTACAAGTTGGGAACCCTAGCTCGGATGAGCAAGAGATCTTTTATTTTGATAGATCAGAGTTAGAATAAGAATGAAACGGGACAAAAAGGCAATGACTTTTTAGGGTTTTGTTCTACCTGTTCAATATAAACCCACAGTGGAGGATTCTCCTTCTCCGAAAGGATCTTCTTTTTTTTTTTTTTTTGCGGTATGGGGGATTGAACCCAGGGGTGTTCTACCTCCGAGCAAAACCCCTGCCCTAATTTTTATCCTTTATTTTGAAACTGGGTCTCACGAAGTTGCGGGAGGCCTCACTAAGTAGCTGAGGCTGACTGCGAACAGTGATCCTCCGGTCTCCGCCTCCCAAGTACTGGGATTACAGGCGTGCGCCACCATGCCCGGCCGAAAGGATCTTCTATTGGAGGCTTAAAACCTCAGCTTAAGCCAGACATGGTGGCTCATGCACTTGGGAGGCTAAGATGGAAGGATTGAAGGTTCAAGGCCAGCCCCAGCAACGTAGCGAGACTCTCAGCTACCTAGTAAGACCCTGTTTCAAAATAAAAAGTAAAAAAGGCCGGGGGTGTAGTTCGGAGGTAGAATGCCCCTGGGTTCAACCTCCAGTACCCCCCCAAAAAAACCCTCAGCTTATATTCATTTTTTTTTTTGCGGTACCGGGGATTGAACACAGGGGCGTTCTACCTCCGCGCTACACCCCCGGCCCTATTTTTTATACTTTATTTTGAAACCGGGTCTCACAAAGTTGCGGAGGGCCTCACTAAGTAGAGAGAGAGAGAGAGAGACAGGGAGAGAGAGAGAGAGAGAGAGAGCTGAGGCTGGCCGCGAACCCGGATCCTCCGGTCTCTGCCTCCCAAAGTACTGGGATTACAAGCGTGCGCCACCATGCCCGGCTTATATTCATTCTTAATACTGAGCACTGTAACAAATTCATTTGCTATTATGATTTCTGTAATTCCTTCCTGAAAAGGATCCTGTGTTCCTTTTCTCTGTTTCAGAAAACAAATTTTTTGGACGTCTTAAAGAATGATTTGTTTTCCAAAGTCATTGGTAATACAAGAGCCAGTTTGGATTTCTGACCTTGCTTTGCAAGCCTTAGGCACCTGCTAAGTAGTTTTATTTTTATGTATCTGGAAACATTTTGCAGGGAAAAGCTTTAAATAAATGTATGTATTTCGTATATATTTTGAAAAAATATATGCATATATATCCATACACACACACACACACACACAGAGTCATTTTAGTCTACAAAGGAGATTGACAACCTTTAGACCCAGTTGCAAGAACATTGAAAAAATGGACAGATGCAGTAGCTAATTACAAATATGTGACTGAGCCAAGCCAGGTGGCGCATGTCTGGCATCTCAGTACTTGGGAGGCTGAGACAGGAGGATCGCCGGTTTGAGACCAGCCCTCAGCAACTTAGTGAGACTCTCAGCAACCTAGCAGACCCTGTTTCAAAAAGGGCTGGGGGTGTAGCTTGGAAGTAGAATGCCCCTGGGTTTAACCCCCTGTACCCCCCTCCACACACATGCACACGCACACACACACACACACACACAAATGTGGCTGGAAAGGCTTATGATTAATTTATGATAAACTAGTACAACATTCATTGTGCTTTCTTAATATTCTGATATAAAGCAAGAGTCTTTTCATGGGGACTAAAATATCTGCATCTCAAGACCTAATAATGACAATATTCATCATTTCTCCCCAACATATAAGCCTTCCTCATGGGGAATTTCAATATGTTTCATCATTCAGAATTCAAAGTTCTTGAATATAGTACCTTCAACTCTTTCCCTCTCTCTAAGTGGATGAAGTCTTTGAGCTAATCAAGAAAAGACTTTTATCGTGTCTCTGGATTTTTTTCTAATTTGTTTCCCTCGTTGAAAAAAAGGTTAGATGATATTGAAATATAGTTTTGTTACAAAAAAATGAAAACTTTTATGAGATGTCATTTTATTTGAAGAAATCTGCCAACCGTCTCTGAGATTATTCTCCTTAAACATACACTAGAATAGTCAGGAATTTTTTTTAATCTTTTCACGGTAATGAAAAGATTTTTCAAGCACACTGCAAATCCTTGATAAGGATAATTTTAGGGCAGCAAATACTCATGATAAGCAGCATATTTTAGGGTCACCGTATTAGCAGGACATGGTGGCACGTGCCTGTCATTTCAGTACGTGAGAGGCTGGGACAGGAGGATCTCAGGTTTGAGGCCAGCCTCAGCAACTTAGCGAGACCCTCAGCAACTTTTACAAGACCCTGTGTCAAAATAAAATAAAATAAAATGAAATAAAATAAAATAAAATATAAAATAAATAGGGCTGGGGTTATAACTCAGAGATAGAATGCCCCTGGGTTCAGCCTCCAGTATTTATATATATAAATATATATATATAAATATATATATCACAGCCACAAAAATTAAAGTTGATTACTGTATTGTGTCTTAGAAAAAATAAAGGAGAAAAAATAAGAGGCAATGGGTACAGTAAAAAAGACTAGAGAAACCAAGTGATTATCAATAAATACTGGATATCTGGTGCCCCGTACCTCTTGACCCAGCATGGTAGGAAGGATCCAGCAATACTGTGGAATGTCCCTGAGAAAATTCTTTGATTTGGATCTGATCAACAAGGAAATGTCCAACCTGGACAGAATGGAGCACGTTATTTTAAGACAACCAATCCTTCTTCTTCCCATAAAGCTAATGTCGTGAAAAACAAAGGTTCCAGAACTGTTTCAGATTTTTAAAGTCTTAAGAAATAAAACAACACCAGGCGCGGTGGTGCACGTCTGTCATCCCAATACCTGGGATGCTGAGACAGGAGGATCATAGGTTGGAGGCCAGCCTCAACAATTTAGCAAAGCCCTGTGTAACTTAGCAGGACCCTGTTTGCAATTTCACAAAACAATCCTTATCTGGAATGGGCATATCTTGCAGTGGCTTATTCTGGTTTTTTGTTTTTATTTCTATCACTGTTTAGCCATGGGTTTACAACACTACACACAGCAACAACAAAGGTATACAAGGATTTTGTTGGACGAAATTACTTTGTGTATGTGGTGTGTGTGTGTGTGTGTGTGTGTGTGTGTGTGTGTGTGTTATACTGGGGATTGAACCCAGGGGCGTTCTACCTCTAAGCTACACCCACAGCCCTGTTTTTATATTTCATTTTGAAACAGGGTCTCACTGAGTTGCTGAGGGCCTCACTAAGTTGCTGAGTCTGGCCTCGAACCTGTGAGCCTCCTGTCTCAGCTTCTCACATACTGAGATTACAAGATTGTGCCACCACGCACAGCCGAAAAAAATTACTTTTAGACTCAGAGATCTTTATTGCAAAAGACCTAGGTTCCTCTCACATTCACTTTTTAGCTGTCTTTTTTACCTCTAAGCCACACACCCAGCCCTTTTTATTTTGAAACAGGGTCTTGCTACGTTGCTCAGGGTCTCTTTACTAAATTGCTGAGGCTGGCCTCCAGCCTGAGATCCTCTTGTCTCAGCCTCCCAAGTACTAAGATGACAGGCATGTGCCGCCATCAAGCTTAGCTGTCTCTTTTTTTGTGTGTGTGGTACTGGGGATTGAACCCAGGGGCATTCTACCTCCGAGTTGCACCCCAGCCCTATTTTTTATTCTTTATTTTGAAACAGGGTCTCACTAAGTTGTGGAGGGCCTCACTAAGTAGCTGTGGCTGGCCACGAACCCGGATCCTCCTGTCTCAGCCTCCCAAGTACTGGGATGACAAGCGTGCACCACCACGCTTGGCTAAGCTTAGCTGTCTTTTGACTTTTTGTTTTTCTGTTCATTGGACCCTCCGAGGGCTGGGGCTGAGCTGTCAGCAGCTCTCAGGTCTCCATCGCACCCACCTCCTAGAGCGGTCCACTTGCCCCCATCACGTTCTCTCTGCTACGGCAGCATCCAGGGGTGCCTTTGTAAAACTCTCACCTGTTCCTACCACTGGCCCTGTTGGACATTAAATTATATTCTTTGGATTTCTCTTTTTTTTTTTTTTTGCGGTACCGGGGATTGAACCCAGGGGCGTTCTACCTCCGCACTACGCCCCCGGCCCTATTTTTTATTCTTTATTTTTTATTTATTTATTTTTTTTTTTCGGTACCGGGGATTGAACCCAGGGGCGTTCTACCTCCGCGCTACGCCCCCGGCCCTATTTTTTATACTTTATTTTGAAACCGGATCTCATGAAGTTGCGGAGGACCTCACTAAGGAGAGAGAGAGAGAGACAGAGAGAGAGAGAGAGAACTGAGGCTGGCCGCGAACTGGGATCCTCCGGTCTCCGCCTCCCAAAGTACTGGGATTACAAGCGTGCGCCACCACGCCCGGCTATTCTTTGGATTTCAACCACACAAGAAAACTATTTGAAAAAGCATTAACACAAAATCACGAGTAAAGACTAAATTTCTTTCTGATATGATTTGGTACACAACTGACAGCAAGGTAAAGAGTTATCTTTAATCCTGCCCAAAGTTTCTCAAACTTTCTCACTGTTTGGGTTCATAGCCTCAAATACAGTGATGCCTAATACCTGTTAGAGATTATCTCCAACTGTCTCCTATCCAAGATTTAAGACTGAAGCAATGTATCTGATTCCTGGCACCAGCAATTATTTTTCTTGGCCCTGTTGTATTGTGCATACCTCCATACTCTTAATAGTGATCACATTATTATTTTTTTTTTTTTGCGGTACTGGGGATTGAAGCCAGGGGCATTCTATCTCCAAGCTACACCCCCAGCCCTATTTTTTATTCTTTATTTTGAAACAGGGTCTCACTAAGTTGCGGAGGGCCTCACTAAGTAGCTGAGGCTGGCCATGAACCTGCGATCCTCCTGCCTCAGCCTCCCAAGTACTGGGATGACAAGCATGCGCCACCACGCCTGGCTTAATAATCACTGTAGAAATGTTGCAGTTTCTTAATTTCTCCTGCCTGTGATGTCTTCTGTTTACGATGACATTTTATTCCTATATAAAGCTCATATTAGATCTTCCATTTTAGGAGTGACCTCTGTGAAAGTCCTCTGTTTTAGGAGTGAATTCTGTGGAATGTTCTGTGGAAATCCCCCATTTGGGGACTGAGTCTGCAATATTGTTTTCAAGTAGGGAATATGATATTATTTAAAGTCAATCAGGAAGCCACCCATCCATACCACATCTTCAAATTTTCAGCATAGTTAGGATAAAATGCTGGAGGGCAGTAATAAAATATCTGAAATTAGATTGATTTTATACCTTAGGAGCACAGCCTTCTACTTTTGAAATTATCAGCATTTCATAGGGTTGGTACATAATTCTGTTGACCTCTAAAACTTTATGTGTTTCTGTCTTTTTAATTAAAATCAACTCTGAATTTGTTGGCATAATGGGAATTTAACATTTAATATCATGTTTCCAAGATTCTCCCATTTTGTGACTTAGAATGTAGGACTTTTTCTGTGTATTCTAAATTTTCTGACCATGTCCTTAGATATTTTCAGTTTGTTTCTAGAACCTGAGATTTTCCATGTCTATTTTTTTTTTTTTTTTTGCGGTACCGGGGATTGAACCCAGGGGCGTTCTACCTCCGCGCTATGCCCCCGGCCCTATTTTTTATACTTTATTTTGAAACTGGGTCTCATGAAGTTGTGGAGGGCATCACTAAGGATAGAGAGAGAGAGAGAGAGAGAGAGAGAGATCCATGTCTATTTAATTGTATAACATTTCACATGAGATAAATGGAGAACCAGGTGAATTTAAGTTGTCTGTCAAGTTTATTTGGTTTGAGTTTCTAATATTTAGGGTGGGAACTGACCAAATGCCTAGCTTGTGTATGCTTAGAATAACTCATCAGCCATAGTTTCCTTGCCTAGCTACCGATGTTCTTCCCTTTTAAGAATAGGCATTATGCCAGGTGTGGTGGCGCACACTTGTAATCCCAGTACTTTGGGAGGTGGAGACGGGAGGATCCGGGTTCGCGGCCAGCCTCAGCTCGCTCTCTCTCTCTCTCTCCCTCTCTCTCTCTCTCTCTCTCTCTCTCCCTCTCTACCTAGTGAAGCCCTCCGCAACTTCGTGAGACCCAGTTTCAAAATAAAGCATAGAAAAATAGGGCCGGGGGTGTAGCGCGGAGGTAGAATGCCCCTGGGTTCAATCCCCTGTACCGCAAAAAAAAAAAAAAAAAAAAAATAGGCATCGAACTAGTCATTCTGAGAACAAAACTTTGACTTGCAGAATAAATTTATCTTTAAAGGACATTCACTGTGCTTGAAATAGGAAATTGCCTAATAACATCTTTAGCTTTTGGAGACATTACCATAAAAATGCAAAAGATAAGTGTGTTAAGCACATTTAATAAAAACCCAACATCATAATGATAACGCAAAGTCATTTTGATTCCAAATTCAGAAACCATACATTGGAAGTATTAGAGAACTTTGTGAACTTCAATTTTTTTATTATAATGTTCCATAGTTTATTTCAAAGGTTATTCTAGGTCCTTCTATTTAAGAATATCAAGAATGATTTTAGCCGGGCGTGGTGGCTCACGCTGTTAATCCCAGTACTTGGGGGGCTGAGACTGGGGGATTCAGGTTCACGGCCAGTCTCAGCTACTTAGTGAGGCCCTCTGCAACTTAGTGAGACCCTGTTTCAAAATTTAAAAAAAGAACAAAAAATAGAGCTGGGGATGTAGCTTGGAGGTAGAATGCCCCTGGGTTCAATCCCCAGTACCGCAAAAAAAAAAAAAGAATTGATTTTAGTTTCCTATCCTTCATTCTATTATTATTATTATTATTATTATTATTATTATTAACGTTAGGAGGTAGAATGCCCCTGGGTTCAATCCCCAGTATCACCAAAAAAAAAAAAATGATTTTAGTTTCCTATCCTTCATTCTATTATTATTATTATTATTATTGTTGTTGTTGTTGTCATTGGTTTGTGGTGCTGGGAATTGAACCCACAGGCATTCTACCTCTGAGCTATACCCCCAGCCCTGTTTTATTTTTTATCTTGAAACAGGGTCTCACTAAGTTGTGCAGGGCTTCACAAAGTTACTGAAACTTGCCATGAACCTGCGACCCTTCTGTCTCAACCTCCCAAGTACTGGGACGACAGGTGTGCACCACAGCACCCAGCTTGGAACTGTTATTCAAGTAATATTTTTGTTGATCTTATTTTTTCATAACATGAGAAAGGAATCAATGACTTTGATGTAATTCCCTTAAGAAAAATGTTTACCAGACCTAGCAGAAATTTTGAAAGTCTATACAGTAACTCCACACTCTCAAATCCCAAACCCTATTACAAAGTCTGTCCTATAAATACACTCTTCAGCTTGCTCCGCCGTGTTGGTGTGATTAAGAGCCTCGCATTCTCATTTCAAGAGGCAGAAGTGGTGCATGGGGCCAGAGCAAGACCAAGAAGAAGGAAATAAGCCCCCTTCTTTCTTCTACCCTCTTTAGATGTGTGTTGGAGCAAGCATGGGATTCATACGTGATAGGGAGAGCAAAGAAGCTAGATTAATTTTTACTGTTCATTGAGTGATGACGTTGAGTCTCCAGGAACAAAAATGGAAGCCACGTGTCTTGCTCAACACATTTCCTTAGCTTGGAGTCTTATGATGGAAGTTTCTAGGCATTCACACCATGAACTGTGGCACAAGCATATTTTATAACCCCGTCAGACACGCTCCCCCACAGCACTGAAGCTCTGGGACTCTCATTTATACAACCACGGTGCCCCTTTTCTCATCATCTCCCCCAAAGCCACACACGCCCTCATCACCCACGTCCGTGACCAAAGTTGTCACCCCACATGTCCTTTGAATTGCCCCTGCAGTTAGATTGAAGCTATGTGTCAAATCATAGACTAGGTATAGATATATACATGATTGATTGATTGATAGGATGGATAGATACATTGATAAAATAAATGGATAGGTGGATTAATGCATAGATGTACATATAGAGAGAATAAATGGATGGGTAGGAGAGTGGGTGGGTGGGTGGATGAATTAATGGATGGATGGATGAAAATAAATGGTTAGGTGGGTAGGTGGATGGATGGATGGAAGGATGGATGGATGGATGGATGGATGGATGGATGGAGAAAGTTATAAATAAATGGATAGGTGGGTGGATGGATAGATCTAGAGAGAGGTAGGTAGATGGATGGATGAAGAGATAGATAGTGATATAAATAATGCATAGGTAGATAAATAGGAGATAGATGACAGATGATAGATAGATGAAATAAATGTGTGTGGGTAGATGGATGGATAGATGGATATAAAGATAGATGATAGGGAGTTATAGATAATATATAAGTAGACAGATAATAATAGATCAAATAAATGGATAGGTGGGTAGTTGGATGGATAGATGAATAGATGGATGATATAGATAGATGGATTATAGATAGATGATAGATGATAAGATGAATAGGTAGGCAGGTAGGTAGGTAGGTGGATGGATGGATGGATGGATGGATAAAAAGATAATAGATGATAGATAAGATAGAATATAGAAGATAGGTAGGTAGATGATAGATTAGATTAAATAGATTAGATAGATGATAGGATGGATGGGTAAATAGATAGGTAGTTAAGTAGGTAGTTAAGTAGGTAGGTAGATGAATGGATAGATGGATAAAGAGACAGATGATAGATAGATGATAGATAGATGATAGATATATAGATCATGCATACATACATACATACATACATACTGTTTCTACACCCCTGTGGTTTCCATGTTGAGAATGTTCTTATAGTCAAATTATCCAAGTCAATACAAAGGTTCTCCTTTGAGAATGTTCTCAACATATAAGCCAAACCAATTCCAGGTCTGCTCTCAGCCTCTGTCTCATCTCTCACAGGTACAGACTTTGCTGTGTTTGCCTTAATGACGGAGTTGGTGTTACACAAACGAATCCTTCCTCTCTCCTTCTGGTTACGGTGTGGGAAGGACGTTCCTCTACTGCATCCCCTCTTTTCTTCAAATGCATTCTTCTCTACCATAATCCAGTGGAGAGATGGCTCTTTCTGCGTGGTCTTGGCCTAGAGTATTTGCAGGACCCTGCTTTGCTCTAGGGGACCGTGTTGGAGGTTTGGGACACTAGTCTTTGAACACCGATTCCAGTGCTTCCTGACCTTGCTCTGTGAGTTTCAAGGACATATGAATGCCTATTAAGGAAGAGTAGACAAGACTTTGGAGATATGGGTCCTGAGCCCTTGTCAGGATAAAGACTTGTCATGATTCCCAGCTAGAATGGACCCCTGCAATCCTGACCACTGGTATTGCAAGGCTAATCCTTTCTTTCTTTCTTTTTTTTTTTTTGCGGTACCGGGGATTGAACCCAGGGGCGTTCTACTCCGCGCTACACCCCCAGCCCTATTTTTTATACTTTATTTTGAAACCGGGTCTCACGAAGTTGTGGAGGGCCTCACTAAGTAGAGAGAGAGAGAGAGAGAGAGAGAGAGAGAGAGAGAGAGCTGAGGCTGGCCCCAAACCCGGATCCTCCGGTCTCCGCCTCCCAAAGTACTGGGATTACAAGCGTGCACCACCACACCCAGCGCTAATCCTTTCTAATTCCTAGCACTCAATTTTAAATCATCACCCTGCCTTTTATGCTTCTTAGGGTTCTAATCAGACCCACAGATGGCAGTTTTTGTCTTTTTCCAGCTAAAGAAATCAAGCTTTTGGTCACTGTTGAGGAAGGTTCCAAAAGTAGGTTAGATAGAGGAGTTGAGATCTATAGAATGTTTGCTGCTGTTCTACTATAATGGGTGCCTTTTCCATAGCAGAAAAACTCCAGACATGAGAAATCTGTCTTAAGGTCATTTTCTGCAACAAGCATATAATAGGCATTCACCATGTGAGTGTGGGTGTGTGTCAAGAATAAGGACTCAACACATTTCTCTGAAAAGGGAAACTTTCTTTTTTCTGATTATGTGACAAGGGCCAGGTGCACAGTTATTAGAACTCATCACATTGAAGTTGTCCAAATTAGGGTCTTTTCAAGGCATCTGTAAGCCCAGGTCCTTTTTCTTTTTATTCCCATTAGTACAAATTATCATGTTTGAGGAGCTTTGTGAATTTAACTCTCTCTACCAGCAGAAATACAATATGACTAAATTGTACTTTGCAGTTTTTCATCCCCTCTGATTTAAAAATAAGTAGGATATTTGATAAAGGCAAGAATGTGTAAAAAAAGTCTCCTAAAAACCAACCGATGGCCCAGCTGTGCCCAAACTCATTGCAAATAAATTGACTTTATCTTTCTTTCCACTTTTATCAATGCATGTATACATATACATATATACACATAAAATACACATACCCATATCTGTATATGATTTTTTTAAGTTTGTGATCATGTCACCTTTCTATAGTGATGGATTCTAACTTCTCTACCCTAAAATTATACCCTGAAGTTTTTCTACATGATAGGATATCCTTCAAAAATAAAGAATTTAGGCCGGGCGTGGTGGCGCACGCTTGTAATCCCAGTACTTTGGGAGGCGGAGACCGGAGGATCCGGGTTCGAGGCCAGCCTCAGCTCTCTCTCTGTCTCTCTCTCCCTGTCTCTCTCTCTCTCTCTCTCTCTACTTAGTGAGGCCCTCCGCAACTTCGTGAGACCTGGTTTCAAAATAAAGTATAAAAAACTAGGGCCGGGGGTGTAGCGCGGAGGTAGAACGCCCCTGGGTTCAATCCCCGGTACCGCAAAACAAAAAAGAAAAAAAAATAAAGAATTTAAAGGCAGCATAATATTTGATCGTGTAATTTACTTAACCTTTCTCCAAGTCTCAGGAATGGGAAAGGTTAAATAAAATTGCTAACACTGATAGGCATATTCTAATAAAAGGCATGACTATGTCTCGCTCAATATATCCATAGGCTAAATTCTTGGCAAATGAAATACTGAGTCATAGAATGTGAAAATATTGTGGTACTCGATATCCGTTGGCACAAAGGATTCCAAAGCTCGGCCCAGATTTGCATTTTACAACCAGTGAGCACAGCTCTCTTGGTCATCATTTGCCAACTTGATAGGTTAAAAATAGCATTTTCCGCCGGGCGTGGTGGCACACGCTTGTAATCCCAGTACTTTGGGAGGCGGAGACCGGAGGATCCGGGTTCGCGGCCAACCTCAGCGCTCGCTCTCTCTCTCTCTCTCTCTCTTTCTCTCTCTCTGTCTCTCTCTCTCTCTGTCTCTCTCTGTCTCTGTCTCTGTCTCTCTCTCTGTCTCTCTCTCTACCTAGTGAGGCCCTCCGCAACTTCATGAGACCCGGTTTCAAAATAAAGTAAAAAAAATAGGGCCGGGGGCGTAGCGCGGAGGTAGAACGCCCCTGCGTTCAATCCCCAGTACCACACACACACACAAAAAATAGCATTTTCCTTATCCTTTGATTTTGAGGTTTTTTTTTATCCCTAAAGGGGTTAAACATTTTGCATATTTAGTCATTTAGAATTGTTTTATTGGTCATCATTAGTCTTTGCCATCTTTAGATTAGATTGGTTTTCCCCTATTACTCTGTCTTTTCTGCTTATTTTTCCTTCCTTCTTTCCTTTGTTTCTTCGTTCGTTCCTCCCTTCCTTTCCTTCCTTCATTCCCTTGCTTCCTGTCTTCCTTCCTATTTCCTTACTCCTTTATTTCCTCATTTCTCACTTCCTGTCTTCCTTCCTTCATTTCCTTCCTTCATTTCCTTCCTTAATTTCCTTGCTTCCTGCCTTCCGTCCTTATTTCCTTACTTCCTTATTTCCTCATTTCCTTCCTGTCTTCCTCATTTCCTTCCTTCCTATCTTCCTTCCTTCCTTCCTTCCACACTTCCTGTCTTCCTTCTTTATTTCCTTCTTTCCATATTTCCTCATTTCCTTACTTCCTGTCTTCCTCATTTCCTTCCTATCTTCCTGTCTTCCTTACTTCCATGCTTCCTGTCTTCCTTCCTATTTCCTTATCCCCTTATTTTCTCATTTCCTTCTTTCCCGTCTTCCTCATTTCCTTCCTTCCTATCTTCCTTCCTTCCATACTTCCTGTCTTCCTTCCTCATTTCCTTTCTTATTTTCTCACTTCCTTATTTCCTCATTTTCTTCCTTCCTATCTTCCTTCCTTCCATGCTTCCTGTCTTCCTTCCTTTTTTCCTTCCTTCCTTCTTTCATTGCTTAAATATTCTTCCCCATTCTAAGATTAAGAACAACACTGATAATTTCCTTTAAGCAAGGAATCAAAAGCAATGAATTGGGATACCAGATGAATAGCACCGATTTTTTTAAATGTATGTAGGTGGGCTATGTCAATGCATTTATAAAGGAAATATTTCCAGCCCCAAACTCTCTAGCTTTGGAGAGAAAAACATTTGCTTTCCTATTCTTATTCACTGTCTTCAATTTCTGTTGTCTCCTAACTCACAGCGGCTGGAAAGCACACCCCCGTGTGACCTCCCAGGTGTCCCTGTGGGTCAGAGATCCATGCAAGGAATCCATACATGGGTTTCCCTGCTCAGTGTCACCAGGCAGAAGTCAAGTGTGAGTCAGATCTCCTTCTCTGATGCTCAGTGTCCTCTTCCCCCGGGTGATATCAGAATTCAATTCCTTGGAGCCGGGTGTGGTGGCGCACGCTTGTAATCCCAGTCCTTGGGAAGCTGAGACAGGAGGATTGCAGGTTCAAGGCCAGCCTCAGCTACTTAGTGAGGCCCTCTGCAACTTAGTGCGACCCTGTTTCAAAATAAAGAATAAAAAGCAGGGCTGGGGGTATAGCGTGGAGGTAGAATGCCCCGGGTTCCATCCCCAGTACCAGAAAAAAAAATTAAAGAATTCAATTCCTTGGAGCCGGGCATGGTGGCACACGCTTGTCATCCCAGTCCTTGGGAGGCTGAGACAGGAGGATCGCAAGTTCCTGGCCTGCTTCAGCTACTTAGTGAGGCCCTCAGCAACTTAGTGAGACCCTGTTTCAAAATAAAGAATAAAAAACAGGGCTGAGGGGGTGTAGCGCGGAAGTAGAATGCCCCTGGGTTCAATCCCCAGTACCGAAAAAAAAAATTAAAGAATTCAGTTCCTTGGAACTGTGGGAATGAGCCTTCTGGTTTCCTTGGTACCGAAGATCCCGGACCACGTTCTTTTTTTTTTTTTTTTTTTTTTTTTTGCGGTACTGGGGATTGAACCCAGGGGCTACACCCCCAGCCCTATTTTTTTATACTTTATTTTGAAACTGGGTCTCACGAAGTTGTGGAGGACCTCACTAGGTGGGGGAGGGGGGAGAGCTGAGGCTGGCCGCGAACCCGGATCCTCCGGTCTCCGCCTCCCAAAGTACTGGGATTACAAGCGTGCGCCACCACGCCCGGCAGCTTTTTGCTTCTTCTTGGAGACCAACTGGAGCATATCTTTGTGAATTCTGGAGAATATTGGTGCCTTTTAAGAGGTCAGTCCTTCTACACCATCCATCCATGCATTTATTTATCTATCTATTGATTGATCTATTGATCTATTTCTACCTATCTACCTATGCATTGTCTATAGTTATCACCATCCATCCATCCATCCATCCATCCACCTACCTATCTGTATATCTATCCAACCAGATTGACTAAAATTCAGAAAAATTGGGATATAAGAGGGATGCCAGATAAAAGTGGAGAAACCTCAATGCAGCAATGTCTTAGGGGAGCAAGGTGGTGGTGGTGTTGGGGGGACTTGATGAAGGAAACACTTCAAAGGATGCTATGTGCAACTCTGAAATTATCAGTGACAATCTCAACATCATGGAAGGGGATGGGGTGGGAGCGGGGCGGGATCTGGGGGAGCTCACCAAGTGCTGTGCGCATGTGTGTCCCTATCACCCTGAACTTCATTAGGATGTGTGATTACAACGCACCCATAAAAGTGCATCAGATAAAAGCCCCGGGAAGGATGGTCTCTTTGGATTAACTCAGAGTCAACTAGAGAGAAAGGCATTATTATGGCTACCTTCGAGAGGAGCACATTGTACAAGGGGTTCATACAAGGAGGCCAGCATATTGCAGGCTATTTCTCAATCCTGACTCTTCCCCACCCACTCACAAGTTTCCTGACCAGCTGGACCTGCTGCCATGTTGAAAGTTTTTTTTTTTCTAGAAATGACTCTCTTTTTCTCCTGTCTCTCTCTCGCTCTGGCTCTCTCTCTCTCTCTCTCTCTCTCTCTCTCTCTCTCCAGCAGTTCTTTCTAGTTTTCCATAATGTAGCATATCTTCAGGCTGTTCCAGATTATGAGAATACTCTTTATTTCACTAACATCCCCAGTAGGCATTATAATCTCTCCTGGGGAACTGTAAGAAGGCTTGCTTGCCTCTGGGCCTCCAATAGCACTGGCGTTTTTAAAATCCCAGGGTTGGAACCAGCCCTACCTACTCTGCCCAAATTGAGTGAAGAACTTCTCTCCAAAGAGTTCAGAATTAAGCCTGAAAGCCAAGCTGCTACTAAATCTCAACATCTACATTTCTTCCTAATTTCCTTCCTTTTGGAACCTCTCTGCTATAAATCCATCAAGCAGATCATTGCGGATCTGTTTCTCCCCCTTACGCATTACTATCCATTTGGGCCAGTCGGAACCGCTCAATCAGCAAGCAGTGTGGCTGGGTGTGGTCGTGCACGCCTGTAATCCTAGTACTTGGGAGGCTGAGACAGGAGGATTCACGGCCAGCCTCAGCAACTTAGCAAGACCCTCAGCAATTTAGCAAGACCCTGTTTCAAAATTAAAAAATAAAAAAGGACTGGGGGTGTAGCTCAGAGGTAGAATGTCTCTGGGTTCAATCCCCAGCACCACACACACAAGTTAAACAAACAAACAAAAAAACAAAAAAATTTGAAATGCAAAATAGCCCCATGTAAAACTGTATGCAAATAATGATGTGGCTTAATGGAAAAATTAAATTGAAGAGGGGGTATGGTTATAAATCATTACTTAGGGCCGGGCGTGGTGGCGCACGCTTATAATCCCAGTACTTTGGGAGGCGGAGACCAGAGGATCCTGGTTCGCAGCCAGCCTCAGCTCTCTCTCTCTCTCTCTCTCTCTCCCCCCTTAGTAAGGCCCTCCGCAACTTCGTGAGACCTGGTTTCAAAATAAAGTATAAAAAAATAGGGCCGGGGGCGTAGCACGGAGGTAGAACGCCCCTGCATTCAATCCCCGGTACCACACACACACACACACACACACACACACAAATAAATAAATAAATAAATAATTACTTAGGCAAGATTGTGTGTCAATATTGACAATGCTCACTGAGAGTTTACTATTTTATATAGGAGATTTTAGATACAGGTTTCATATCCCTTGTCCAAAATGATTCGGACCAGAAGTGTTTTAGGTCTTGTAGTTTGGATATTTTTCAGGCTTAGGAATATTGGATTTTTTTCAGGCTTAGGAATATTAGGAGGTATCTCGGGGATGGGGCCCAAGTTTAAACATGAAATTTATTTATGTTTCATCTAACCCTGATACACACACCTTTAAGGTTGGCTTCGAACCTGCGATCCTCCTGTCTCAGCTTCCCAACTACTGGGATTACAGGCGTGCACCACCACACCCAGCCATATTGCTTGCTAATTGAGTGGTTCTGACTGGCCCAAGTAATATATAATATTTGTATAATATTATAATATGTATAACAGTATATGTATAATATTTTTAGTGCACCTGCTTTTGACTATGGTCAGATGTAGAATTTTCTATGATATCATGTTGTCTGAATTTGGCAGCCCTTTGGATTTCGGATTGTTGGATTAAGGATACTTGAACTTACATTTGCCGTGGTACTCTGCTGCCCTCACAATTAGTTGTTTTAAGCCGATAACTCTTCCACTAATCCAGTAGATCATCCCTCGGATAGAATCAGAATTCTTACTTATTTACATATGCATACACCATAATTATTTCCTTTTGGTGTAACTGATGAGGGATTGTACGAAACAAACTGATTTCTTGCTAACAAGTGCTGTGCTTTGTGGATTTACATGATTGAATTGTAACGAGCATTGGTGTTGACATTTTTGTGCATGTGCTGGCTCTTGAAAATGATAACATTGGAAGTAGTTTTGAAGAGCATCCTACTTTTTAAAAATTTATTTTTATGTACATATGTATGTATATATGTATGTGTTTATTTGCTTATCTATTTTTGGTCCTGGGGATTGAACTCAGGGGCATTCTACCATTGAGTTACAACTCCAGCATTTTTTATTTTTATTTTATTTATTTATTTATGCGGTACCAGGAATTGAACCCAGGGGTGTTTTACCTCCGCGCTACACCCCCGGCCCTATTTTTTATACTTTATTTTGAAACAGGGTCTCACAAAGTTGCGGAGGGCCTCACTAAGTAGCTGCGGCTGGCCGCGAACCCGGATCCTCCGGTCTCCACCTCCCAAGTACTGGGATTACAAGCGTGCGTCACCACGCCCGGCCCCTTATTTTTATTTTAATACAATGCCTCACTGAATTGCCCAGCCTGGTCTCTCTCCAAAGCCTTTGCATGATCATGGTGGCCTTATCCCTAATCAACCATCATGGAAACCTACCTTCCTTCCTTCCATCCTTCAGTCTGTCCATCCATCCATCCTTTCTTATTTTCCTTTCTTTTGTTGTGGTACTGGGAATTGAACTCCGGGGCATTCTACCTCTGAGCTACACCCCCAGCCCTTTTTATTTTTTATTTTGAAACAGAGTCTCATGTGGCTGCCCAGAGTCTCGCTAAGTTGCTGAGGCTGGTCTTGAACCTGTGATCCTCCTATCTCAGCCTCCCAAGTACTGGGATGACAGGCGTGCACCACCATGCCTGTCTACTTGCCATCTTTCATTTATTTATTTATTTATTTTATTGGTGCATTGTAGTCATGAATCTTGATGAGGTTCAGGGCGATAGAGGCATACATGCACACAACACTCACTGAGCCTCCCCCAGTCCCCGCCCTATTCCCTCCGCCCTCCCTCCTTCCGGTGCTCAGCACAGTGATTGACTTGGATGATTTTGTGTATGTTCATCGTGTCCATGGAGGTGTTTCCCTCTTCCCCCCTCATCTCCCTCAGTTAGGTCGCCTTCTTCAGTCCTCTAAGGTTCCTCCTTCATTGTCTGGAGTCCTTCCTGCATCCCGATTTCTCCCTTGCTTCCGCCATCTTTCTACTTTCATGGAAATTTGTGTCTCCTCTGTTTTTCAGGTCTTCTCTTGACTTGTAGAATTAAAAGAATATATGGCTCCTTAGGTCTTTGGCACATGATCATTTGACTTAGGACTTTTCACCTTCAAGTTGGAGTGAATTGATGTGCGCTCCATGGAAACTGCAGTCCAAATTGTGAATCGAGATGGTTCGCTGGGCCAGGGATGTGAGGTGTGAGGCCATGTCTATCATGTCCTGGACAGCAACGTGAGCTCAAGCTCCAAATCACTCATAGAATCAAGAGGGGATAAAACTCATTCTCTGCAGCGTGCTGTGCTGCTACACTAGGCTGCTTCACACAGTGTGTGTATTCAGGGCGTGTTTTCCTGTGACATTGTCTATCTGTGGTGGTTTATTGGGATAGAACCGCATCTTAGGTTAAGGAGCATCTGTGTTCCAGAACCACACAAATGAAATCACAGTTTCCCCCTTGGATGCCATGTTTGTCCAATCCCAGACAAGTGAGAAAAATCTCGAGAGAGGACATTGGTTGTTATCTGAGATAAGTTGACCTCAAGAACATTCTCAAATGCAAACCACAAGGGCGTGGAAACAAACCATCTATCCATCCATCCATCCATCCATCCATTTATCCATCCATCCACCTACCTACCTACATATTATCTATATCTATCATCTCTCCACCCATCCATCCATCCATCCATCCATCCATCCATCCATCCATTCATCCATCCATCCATCCATCCATCCACCTACCTACCTATTTATCTATGTACTTACCTATCTACCTACCTACCGGCTGACTGAACTACCTCCCTATATCCATATGTATCATTTATCCATCTATCCACCCATCCACCCATCCATTCATCCACCTACCCACCTTCCTACCTATCTATCCATCGAATTTATCTTATCTATCTATCCATCCATCCATCTGCCCACCTATCTATAGCCATTTGTTCTACCATCTATCTATTATCGATCTATAGATCTTTATATCTATCATCCACTTACCTATGTATTTTCTGTATCTATCATCTCTTTATCCATCTGCCTATCTACTTACCTACGTATTCATCTATCAATCTATCATCTATCATCTGTCTATCCAATCGTCCATTCATCTATCCACCCACCTTTCCAATTATTGTATCTATCTATCATCTTTGTAGTTTCTATATCTATCATCTCTTTATCCATCTGCCAATCTACTTACCTACCTATTCATCCATATCTATCTATCTATCTATCTATCTATCTATCTATATCTAATCATCCATCCATCTATCCACCCACCTATTCATTTATTCTATCATTTGCATCTATCACTTATCTATCTCTTCATCTATCATCTATCTATCTATCATCTATCATATATCTAACTATATCCATCCATCCACCCATCTATCCATTTATTCTATCTACCCATCTCTCTACCTGTCCATGAATCATGTATGTATCCATCGCTAGTCTATGGTTTATATACGGCTTCATTCACGCTTCAGGTAGAAATGCAAAGTCATGGAAGATGGTGGATGAGGGCAAGTGTGGCTTTGAGGTGATGGTTGTGTTTGGACAAGGACAGCTAATACATTGGAGGGGAAGGAGAGTGATATGGGTGTATCTGTCCCTTCTCTTCCCTTCCTGCAGGTTTTCCAGGAATGGCTGCATCCTGGACCCCTCTGAGGTCTTCACAGAGTCTAGTGACCACTCCTTCCAACTTGAGTCTTGGGGTGGTACCAAGCTCAGAGCCAGCCTTCGCCCTCCTGCCTTTTCTAGCCCTACCCACACTCCTGTTAGCTGTCTTTTTAGCAAATTCCCCACTACTTTACCTATTTTACATGTGCCTTGTTTTTTTCCTGCTGGGAGCATGTGCCCGACACTGTGCCCTTCTTGTCACCTCCAGGACAGTGGCCGTCCAGTCTTAGAAGCCAAGGCTGTGCACAGCAGAGACACTGGAGCTGCTGACACAGCGCTCACAGAGTACATAGCAAGCCTATTGAAAAATGTTGCTCCTTCAAGCCGATCAGAAATATTTAGACAGTGACCGAGTAATAGCTGGGGTTATCTGCCCTGCAACCTAACAGTTTTGCAACTTACATCTCGGGAAATGGAGCAGGCACGCCTGCACCAATTTTTATCAGAATGATGTTGGTTAGCAACGTCTGGCTTTGTATAATGCTGCGTGAGCAGGATGCTGCACCCAGGGCTGGGATTCTGCTCTCTTCAGGATATGTCTCAGGAAAGCAAGGTTTATTGTATATCAGACCTTGAAAAGGGCTCCAAATCTGCTGATCTGAAAGTCTCCCCACAAGCTCACCTGTTATGCATGACTTTAAGTATCAAATAAAACAACAAAAACAAAAACAAATGCAGACATAGTAAGAAGATATTTTATTTATTTATTTTTTGGTACTGGGGATTGAACCCAGGGGCATTCTACCTCTGAGATACACACCCAGCCCTATTTTTATTTTTTTTGAAACAGGGTCTGGCTAAGTTGCTGAGAGCCTTGCTATGTTGCTGAGGCTGGCCTTGAAACTGAGATCCTCCTGTGTCAGCCTTCCAAGTATTGGGATGACAGGCATGAGCCTCCCAGCCTTGGCTGGAGAGATTTTCTTTGAAAGGATTATTGGCAGATGGTAAATGTTCTGAGTATAAAGACTGCATTTTAAAGTTTGGGCAAACATGTTTTTTTTTCCTATTGGAGAGAGAAGTCAGTAAGGTCACATAAACATGGGAGTGGAATGCAAGGGAGGTCTCATAAGGCCATAGGTCAAAAAATATTTATCTGAGGCCAGCTGTCTAAAAGCCTGGGGTGTGTACTTGCTCAGGAGGTCAGTCAGTCATAGGTCAGGGGCAGAGGATGAGGACGAGGAGGAGGAGGAGGAGGAGGAGGAAGAAGAAGGAGAAGAAGGAGGAGAAGGAGAAGGAGAAGAAGAAGAAGAAGTAGTAGTAGTAGCAGCAGCAAAGTGGGCCCAGTGGGGGACAATTATTTCAGCTAATCATTGCTGAGGCCAAGAATGAGAATTTGGGGGCTCTGTCTTTGTCCTAAATAGACAAAGGACGTCCCTGACCCTTGGCCACATTTGGGGAGAATGGTCTTTGTCATTCAGCCATTTTTTGTAAGACAAAAAGCCGAAACACACAAATTAGAGAAAGGAAGATTGACTTTCTCACCATGTTTGGAGATTATGGATTCAGTCCATGTGAGGTTGGGGGTCTGTGGAGCTTAGGACATGGCTGCGGGAAGAAGAGAGAAGGAGAGCCGCGCGTGGTGGCGCACGCTTGTAATCCCAGTACTTTGGGAGGCAGAGACCGGAGGATCCGGGTTCGCGGCCAGCCTCAGCTCTCTC
>PVJS01022007.1:0-7500 GCA_004027185.1 Glis glis
CCCAGGGGCATTTTACCTCTGAGCTACACCCCCAGCCCTATTTTATTTTTATTTTCAAACAGGGTCTCACTAGGTTGATGAGAGTCTCACTACTTGCTGAGGCTGTCCTTGAACCTGAGATCCTCCTGTCTCAGCCTCCCAAGTACTGGGATTACAAGTGTGTGCCACTATGCCTGGCTTATTGCAAACTTTTACTTTTTTCATTTCTTTGACGTTGTAAAAATATATATTTTATTCATTCATTCCATCAGCTGAGACTTGCTCTAATGTACAAATACAGTATTGTACAAAAAAATCACAAAAGTTACAAAATAAAAAAATACAAACTGCATTACTTAATAAATATGACTAAAAGTAGCTAAAGTTCCAATGAGATAGATTTCAGGTTGGAAACACTGTTTGACTCAGCAAACCATATAAGCTGTTTACAGAGACATTTTTTACATAATACAGGGTAATCTTATTTTATTGCAAACTTTTAATATCTTGATTTTGAAAATTCTGTGGGTGGGAAGATGAAACTACTAACTGGAGTTCCCCAATAGTGAGCAAGGATAACAACCTGGACTGGGAAAGAACTGAATCCTCTATGTGGCTCAAAAATATCCAATATCAAGCCGGGCTCAGTGGCTCAATCCAGTAATCCCAGTACTTGGGAGGCTAAGACAGAAGGATCTCAGCTTCGAGGCCAGCCTCAGTAACTTAGTGAAATGCTTAGCAACTTAGCGAGACCCTGTTTCAAAATTTTAAAATAAATAAATAAAAATGGGGGTGTAGCTGGGGGTAGTATGTCCTTGGGTTCAATCCCCAGTACCCCCCCAAATCCAATATTGCTGATGTGTCCTGGTATTTCTCTCAAACTCACTTCTGTGAGTGGGAGAGACCTAAGGGGCTCTGGATTGGAGCCCAAGTGGAGAGTTTGCTATGTATCTTGTAGTGAGCCAGGTGACAGGAAAACAAGGTGGCAGGAACCTGGATGAGGCGTACTATTCACAGAAGTTCCTATGTCTGAAGGTGGATCAGAATCTTGTGTTCCGGCCTCTATCTAACCAGACACCCACAGACTCGGAACTGTATCTTTTGGACACATCTCCCCTTGTACATCATTGTCCTTCGAGGCCTATTACACTGTGCTTGGTCCATGGGACTTGACCACATGGCCTTTTTGGCCCCATCCTTCACTCTGGCCAGCACAGCCTGGGTCCAAGGCCTTGCCCTTGATGATGGAGCTGTTCTCTCAAGAGCTTTCGTCTGTCCATCCTTTGGAGAATTTGCAAGTTTATTCTGCAACATGTGTCCCTTGGGCTATCTGCCTGGCATCTTTGGGAACTACTCTCCCGCCCAGAGGGGTGAATTCCCTGGAGCCACATTTGGCCACAGTTAATTAAAGCAAGGTCAGATGCCTCAGACCTCAGATTCCCACTCTTGGGAGTTGGGAATTTGAACTGATGGGGCCAGAGTCCTGGACACTTATGAGCAGAGTTACATTAGCAGTGTCATGAAGGAGACCAATGGGCTTTGGTTTCTAGGGATGCAGAGCTGCCTCGGTTTCTGCTCTTCCCAAGCCCAGATGTGCAAGACACTGGAGATATTTTCAGTAAATATCCCTTTGCATTTGAGCTAGCTTATGTTACTTTGTGGTTTTTTTTTTTTTTTTTTGGTGTGGTACTAGGGATTGAACCCAGGGACATTCTACCTCTGAGCTACACCCCCCATCCTATTTTATTTTATTATTTTTGAAACAGGGTCTCACTAAGTTGCGGAGGGCCTCACTAAATTTCTGAGGCTGGCTGTGAACCTGTGATCCTCCTGTCTCAGCCTCCCAAGTACTGGGATTACAAGAGTACGCCACCACGCCCAGCTTCATGTTACTTTTTACCACTTAAAATTTTGTTAATATGGTTTAAAGAAGGGATCTCTTTTTCAGTAGAAGTAGTGATTTATACACCTACCAATTTGGCATCTCTGGTTCATGGTGATCCAAGGGCTTCCATATGGTGATAGGCCAGCCCACCCAGAGCAGATACTGAGTCTGCCTGCCATCCACTGAGTAGCACTCTCTTGTCTCATCCTAGGAGCAGTAGCTGGAAGGCTCTGACCTGGGCTTTCCCTGCCTACTAGGCAGCCTGGACTCCTACTAGATCAGAGGCAGTAGGTCACCAAAGTGTCCCATTAACAGCGTCATGCCAGGAAACTGGTAAGCTACTCCAGGATTTTAAATATGTTGAAAGAACTAACTAGGGAATTAGGGAAAGGATCATAATGAGTTTTTGTGCTGTTCTGGTGCTACGTCCAGGGGCACGGCTCTGAGGACACTGGCTGTACTTGATTCTGTGGAGATGCGTTCCTTGTGGACTTTTTGTGTACCTGATCCTGCATTCTACCTATGTGCACCATGAATTTACCTGCTCCTTTGGGTGGTATTCTTAGTGACTGTGAATATAACTGATCCTGCAAATTGTTTTCCAGGAAACCAGAAACCATCATTTTACATGGGTCGGGGTCCCCTATAGACCATAAGGTTACCTGACCTTGTGGGAGGTGTCCCTAAGGGCCACAGGTACCTTAGGCTGCTGGTTGGTGGCACTGCTTCAGTGTCCATGGTGTCCCCAGGATCCATTGTCATGGCTGGGCTGACCAGCACCACTTCCCCAATGTTATCAAGACTCCCTTATGGGAATGGCCTCCCTTATTAAAAATAAACTCTACTACAGAAAAGCACCCACAAATAAAGGTAGAAGCAATTATAGAATTAGAAAATTTCACAATTTTGTACCTACTGGAGTCAAAATTGATTCAGGCAAGATCATCAATGGGTGCTAAAGCAACTGGTAAAAGATGCTTAGAGAACAGGATATACTTATAGTGTCAAAATCCCCCCACCATAGTATATTGGCCATGAAGGGGGAAAGTACTGTTGCCAGGGAGAAATCTAGATGATACTGCCTTAAAAATGATCAAATTCAGCCAGAGGTAGTGACACATGCCTGTAATCCCAGTACATGGGAAGCTGGAGACAAGAGGATCGCAGGTTCATGGCCAGTCTCAGCAACTTAACGTGGCCCTTCACAACTTAGTGAGACCCTGTTTCAAAATAAAAAAATTAAATAGGGCGGAGGGTGGTGGCTCATAGGTAGCCCTGGGTTCAACCCCCAGTTCAATGAATAAATAAATAATAACAAAAATAATCAAACTTTTCACCAATAGTGGCAGATACTGATATCATATGCCCCCAATGTGACAAGCTGAGAAGGACACGTCACCGTTGTGATGGTATCCCTGCCCAAAATGTTCAGCCTGAATTTAACAATGAGGAAACATCAGACAAGTCCAAACTGGGGGACATTCTGCTTGGACTTTCTAAAACTACCAAATTCGTGAAAGACAGAATGAATGAATGAATGAATGAATGAATGAATGAATGAATAAACAAATAAACAAGGAGCCGGGAGTGGTGACATACACCTGTAACCCCAGTATTTGCGAGGCTGAGACAGGAGGATCACAGATTCAAGGACAGCCTCAGCAACTTAGTGAGGCCCTCAGCAACTTAATGAGACCCTGTTACAAAATAAGAAATAAAACAGGGCTGAGGGTGTAACTCAGAGGTAGAATGCCCTTGGGTTCGATACCTGAGGAACTATTCCAGAATCTAGAAAATCAAAGAGACAAAATAACTAAATGTAATGCAACATCTTAGAATAGGGTCAAGGGTAGCTAGAAAGGATATTATTGGGACAATCTAGGGGTTTGGCATATGGAGTATATTAAATAAATGTTAAATTTCCTGAAAGCTATCATTGCACTGTGCAGTACAGTAGAATGTCCTTGTTCTTCAAAGATAAATGCCAAAGTATTTAGAGGTGAAATGTCATCTTGTCAGCAATTAACACAAGGATGTTTCAGAAAGAGAAAGGGAGAAATAAAGCAAATATGAAAAATAGTTATAAATTAGTGAATCGTAGCAGAATATATGGGTGTTCATTAAAACAATGAACTACTTGGGAGGCTGAGACAGGAGGATTGCAGGTTTGAGGCCAGCCTCAGCAACTTAGTGAGGCCTTCCACAACTTAGTAAGACCCTGTTTCAAAATTAATAAATAAAGTTGGGCTGGGGGTATAGGTCAGAGGTAGAATGCCCCAGTATCACAAAAAACAAAAACAAAAAAAAAACCCTATTTGGTAGGTTTAAAATTTTTCAAAAGAAAAAGTTGGGGAAAAGAAACATTTTTTAAGAAAAAATTCAACAGATAACCCATAATGACATAATGGATCTAGTAGCCAATGATAGTAAATGGCTGTTCAAATTATTAGATGAAAAGTTGATGGAGGGGAAAAGTCAAAAGGAACTTTATAATAACTACATCAGCAGCTAAACCACTGGTTAATTGTAATATTATAAAAAGAAAGACAATGGCCAGGCGTGGTGGCGCACGCTTGTAATCCCAGTACTTTGGGAGGCGGAGACCAGAGGATCCGGGTTCATGGCCAGCCTCAGCTAGCTCGCTCTCTCTCTCTCTCTCTCTCTCTCTCTCCCTGTCTCTCTCTCTCTCCACTTAGTGAGGCCCTCCGCAACTTCGTGAGACCCGGTTTCAAAATAAAGTATAAAAAATAGGGCCGGGGGTGTAGCGTGAAGGTAGAACGCCCCTGGGTTCAATCCCCGGTACCGCAAAAAAAAAAAAAAGAAAGAAAGAAAGAAAGAAAGACAATGAGAAATTGTGTGGTCCTGAGGTGATGCAATAGGAACTTCACACCACCTGGAAATTATTCTCGCCAAAACACCCAACCTGAAGCCAAACAACACTAGAATCTACCAATTTAAAGAGTCAAAGAAACATGTCAAATGATACCACAAGGGTGCAAGGGGTGAAATCCAGAATGAAGGAAATTCCATAGGACAAATGGCCCACAGTTTCTTCAATAAATTTCAAGAAAAAAGAAAGAAGCTGGCTGAGATGGTGCACCTAGAGTCCCAGCTACTCTGGAGGCTGAGGCAGGAGTATTGTTTGAGCCCAAGAGTTTGAGATCAACCTGGGAAAGATAAGTGAGACCTTGGAAAGAAGGAAGGAAGGAAGGAAAGAGGAAGGAAGGGAGGGAGGGAAAAAGAAAGGAAAACAAAGAAAGGAGAAAGAGTAACCTATAGAATAAAAGAAACTTAAGAGCCACATCAATCATGTACAATTGGGTGGACCTTGACTAGTACTCTGATTTAGGGAAATTAGAACATGGAATGGCTATTTGATGAAAGGAATTATAGCTAATTTTTATTAGGTGAGATGATAGTGTTGTGGTTATGTTAAGAGTCCTTAACTTGTAGAAATATGTATATTGAGATATTTATTGATGAACTGATTTGATGTCTATAAAGAATCCTGGGAAAGGGAATGAGGGGAATAAATGAAATAAGATCAGCCGGGCGTGGTGGCGCACACCTGTAATCCCAGTACTTTGGGAGGCGGAGACTGGAGGATCCGGGTTCATGGACAGCCTCAGCTCTCTCTCTCTCTCTCTCTCTCTCTCTCTCTCTCTCTCCTTGTCTCTCTCTCTCTACTTAGTGAGGCCCTCCGCAACTTCGTGAGACCCGGTTTCAAAATAGAGTATAAAAAAATAGGGCCGGGGGCGTAGCGTGGAGGTAGAATGCCCCTGCGTTCAATCCCCGGTACCGCAAAAATATATATATATATATCAGCCACAACTGGGCATGGTGGCACAAGCCTGTAATCCCAGTACTTGGGAGGCTAAGACAGGAGGATCACAGGTTCAAGGCCAGCCTCAGCAACTTAGTGAGACCCTCAGCAACTTAGCAAGACCCTGTTTCAAAATTAAAATAAAAAAAAGGCTAGGGATGTAGCTCAGAGGTAGAATGCCCCTGGGTCCAACCTCAATACCAAAAATAAATAAATAAATAAATAAATAAATAAATAAAATCAGCCACACAATACTTACTGCTGCCAGATGATAGGTCTATGGAGGATATATATATATATATATATATATATATATATACACACACACACATATATATATGTATGTGTATATATGTGTATACACATATATATGTGTATATATTTATATACACATATATACACACATATATATATCCACATATATATATCCATATATATATTAATTTTTGTGGCCCTGAATTAATTTTTTGTGGCCCTGGGCATTCTACCGCTGAGCTACACCCCCAGCCCAATTTTTATTTTTATTTGGAAACAGGGTATCGCTAGGTTGATGAGAGTCTCACTACTTGCTGAGGCTGTCCTCGAACTGGTGATCCTCCTGTCTCAGCCTCCCAAGTACTGGGATTACAAGCATGCACCACCATGCCTAGCTCAGAATTAAAAATTTTAAAAATAAACCTGAGCCACTTCAATATTTTCCTGACATATTCTTCAGAAGTAGGCTCTTCACTGTTGGAAAGAACAGCTGTCTCCTCACGCACGGCACATGTGCAAGAGAACACCATGGGGAGGGTAAAGCACGGAGCCACCACAGAGGTCCACACCCTCTTTTAAGTGCCGCCTACCCTGGGAGGGCTCTGGCTGATATATACATACATATATGTACAAGGGATTGAACCTGGGGGCATTCTACCTCTGAGCTACACACCCAGCCTTTTTTTTTTTTTTTTTTTGAAACAGGGTCTCACTAAGTTGCTGAGGCTGGCCTCAAACCTGTAATCCTTCTATCTTAGCTTCCCAAATACTTACAGGTGTGTGCCACCGCACCCGGCTCTGGCTGATGTTTTTTAACCAGACGTTCCCTGTTGGATGGGAGAAGCCAAGTGTCATATCTGGGTTAAGGTTTGAAGGGCTGGCAGGTGGGACCCAGGGATGAGGGAGGTGGTCAGATTAGATGTCCTTTTGTGTGAGGCTTTGTTCAACTTGAGATCCCACGTCAGAAGTCAAGGATGGGGCTGGGGGAGGCAGGCATACTCTCCTGAGACTCAGCTCGCTTGGAGAGCAGACTCCGTGGTCTCAGTGCCTTCACCCCGGGTGCTCCAGGCATCCTGTGGCACGGAGACGGAGGTCCGAACCCATCTCCCTCTCTTCTCCACGCACCCCATCCCTGTGCCCAGCCCATTCTTCTTTCCTCCTCTGCCATCCTCTGGATTGTTTTCACTTCTTGCTTCCTCAAGCCCCCTCCTGATCTCCATTCTCCATCCCCTGTCCTCCACCCTACCAACCACCCCAGTTCGGGGTCCAAGAGAAGGACAGCTTTTATGTGCCTTGTAAAATTCTATTATATCTGTATTCAAAACCTAGCAGCTGAGAAACACTGGTAATAAGCGTGTTATTAAGCGTGTAAATACACTTCCACTCCAGGGCCTCCAAGGGGCGGGGGCCAGCTTCTCAGCTGGGTGTCTCCCCTTACATGCAAGTTCCTTCCCACCTGGCCTCCACCCGGAATCGGACCTTGTGCCCAGGCCCAGCCTCCTCCAGTCTCCAACCACCACAGTCCTGCAAAACCCAGGCTCTTGGAGAAAGGGGGCGG
>PVJS01022007.1:10000-20779 GCA_004027185.1 Glis glis
TTGTTCCAGCGATCAGGGAGAGACACCTGATAGGCAAAGAGGATACCAGGGGAACCATTTTTATTTGGAATGTGGTGAGAAGTCTAATTAGAATCTGAATTCTGCTGAGCCTTGAAATGGCCAGCACTTTATCCTGATCGCCTTAGATATTGTTTCGAGTCAATCATCTGTCATGGTGCGGCAGGCGAGCCTCCCTTCACACCACACTCCCTCCTGCCGCAGGCCTGGCCAGGGCACATGGGGGAGGGGAGGGGAGGGAGGGAGGGAGGGAGGGAGGCCCGCCCTCACAGGGGTGCACACCTCCTCCTCCTCCAGGGCCCCCCGTTTTGTGTGGCTCACCTCCCCTAGCGAGGTCTGTCTTTGCTGGGATGCTGAGTTCCACCTGGGTGGGGGGGCTGCAGGAAGAGGGTGCGGAGGGGCCTGTATTAAAATGAGGAAATGTTGGGGGAGGCCGAACTGGGCAGAGGTACCTCCTAATGCTCCCAGCACACTGACCACCCTGCCACCTCTCCATCGATGGCCTGCGGTTTCCCTGTTGTCTCTTCACTGTCCCCCAAACGTCGAATCTCTCCCACCTGCTCACCATACCCCCAAATCATCACTGCCATTGCCAGCCCCTCCCTGGCCATCCGTTCAGCTCCATTTCTCTGCCTTTGCTTACTCTCGTCCTGCTGCTGGGATGCTGCGCTTGCCTAGGGCTTCTGCCGACTGTTAAGCCCCCCGACTGGCCCCACCTCCTCCAGAAAGCCTTCCCTGACTACCTAAACTCACAGCGTATGAGCTCCCAGGGAGCAGGGCCAGTCACACTGCCAGGAGCTCTCCCACCAGATCGGTTGTTTACCTCTCCTGCCTTCAAGTGGCTTCCAAATGTCCTCTCTCTTTTTCTTTGCTTTGGTATGTGTGTGTGTGTGTGTGTGTGTGTGTGTGTGTGTGTTCCCCAAGTCCCTTCGAATATGGAAAAATGTAAAGTTACATTAGCAATAAATGTTAGAAAAAATATTACTTCTAGCTGGGCATGGTAGCACAGGCCTGTAATCCCAGAACTTGGGAGGCTGAGACAGGAGGATTGCGGGTTCAAGACCAGCCTCAGCAACTTAGACTCTCAGCAACCCAGTGAGACCCTGTTTCAAAACAAAAAATAAAAAGGGCTGGCAATGTAGCTCAAAGTAGAACACCCCTGAGTTCAATCCCCAGTACCACAAATAAATAAATAAACATATATTACTCCTAATGACAATTTCATCTCCCCAACCACACTGAGAGCTCCCCAAAGTCTGACCATCCCTCCCTGCCCCCTGCCTTTCCACCACCTAAATGTGAGCACAGAGGACCAGACACACAGCGGGCGCTGCGCCATCACCTCTGAAGAGTCACAGACCGCTGAGGCTTTCTGTCTCCAGCTGCCCCTCGCGACCTGCCCTCCACCCCACACACCCACGGCGGGCAGCTATGAATAAGTCCATGCTGTTTGGGGAGGAGGAGGGAGTGTGCTCTGTGAGCAGTGTCTCCATGGGCAACAGCCCGGCTGGTTGGTGTCTCTTTGGACGGTCTTGGGTCCCCATATGGTCAATGTCGTGAGACCTTTTTAGACAGTTGAGGTACTCAATGTCCAATGGCTGGCCAGTGTGCCCCACATAGCAGAGGATATTCGTGGATGGTCAGTGTCATCATGAGCCTTACATGGTTGCTGCCCTCTAGGGATTTCCAGTACGGTAGGCATGGCAAGGGGTGGTGCAGCCAGACCTCCCTATGGAGAGACCCACAGACTCAAAGGATCCCAAGAAGACCCTTCTCAACCTCCTCACCTCCCCATTCCCATCTGGACCCTCAAATGCAACCCTAACTCGCTTTATTCCTGGAGAGTCTCTCTTCCTGTCTCCCTCTCGGCTCTCCCTGGTCCCTGAGCTCTGGGTGGCCATGGAGATGACACCAACCATGGTCTAGCAAATTGTGGAGCTCGTGACCAGGACCTAGGGTGGTTCTCTGGAGTGTACCATCAGGGCTCCGGTCCTTCCTCTCTCCCTCTGGCAGCCCTCATCCAGGAAGCGTGGCTATGCTGGCACCACACTGACTGATGGAGAGGACAGCCTGCAGGGAGCGCTGCAGGGAGACAGGGGAAGGGGTCCAGACCGAGGGTCCCTATTTATAGAGGAAGATAGGACAGTGGCTGGGGGGCTGTAGGAACACACTTGCCCTCTGCCATTTACATCTAGATAAATATTACTGTATCAGATGACGATGTGTGCAGACACACTTGTGCTGGAGGTGAGGGGCTCAGACCCCCCTAGGAAGAGCGGCAGGGGCCCTGACATACTTGTGAGAAGGGTGGCTCACTCTCCAGCTGCTGTTACCCCATCCACACAAGTGGGGGTGATGATCAGCCTCCGGTTCCAGGGAGCACATGCTCTGGGCAGGGGTCCTGGTGGGTGGAAGAACAGAGATGCCAAAGCTGGCAAAGGCCCGGCTTCTTCCCGGCTCAGACGCCCTCGAGGCACCGTCCTCTCTCTCCATCCAGAGCTTGGCTGCAGTGGGGGTAGATGAAAAGGAGGAGAAACTGTTGGATAAAAAGAAATTTGAAAAAAAAAGTAAGTGAAATATTCAAACTGGAAAGTGATATTATAGAAACTGCAGCCCACGGCTCAGTGCATTCAAATTTATTCAAACTCGGCGCCTGACAGTGATGGATGCGGCAGCTTTTCCCACAATATGGAGAAGGCGCGGGGGCATTTAGGACTGCGGGTCCCCTCCGGGAGGGTGGGGGCCCACACCACCTCCCGTGCCTTGCTCCTCCTAAATGGGAAGCAGGGTTCTGAGTTCCATCCCCTCTGCTCCCCCGATCCCCAGCCACTTCCTGTATCCCAGGGTTCTGGGGGGCCTGAGGGGCCTGGGCATCACTAGCCCAGGTGCTTGGAGTATGGCGGAGGACAGAGGCAGCAGGCTGTGGACCAGCATGATTTCCATTGCCAGGGAAGAGGATGGTCAAGTATGTCCAGGGGACAACGGAACACAGGTGTGGCCTGCATCAGAGAGCAGAGCACGAGCTCAACAAGCCCCCAGGTGTGCTGAGATCCTTGAGGGCCTTGAGGCTCCCATGTCAGGGGGCAGTCCATCTCGTTGGTTCCCACTTTCCTCCCCAGGAGAGGGACAAGAGGGAAACAGCAAGCCTGGGGGTGTGGTCCAAGTTGTGCACAGGTGATGGGTGTCTGTGAACTCCAAGCCCAGGGGTTCATCTGTGCATACTAGCCCCACACTCAGGAGCTCCCTCCAGTCTGTAGTCAGCTGCTTCCTCTCTACCACACATCCCTCCTCCAGCTGCCCTGGCCCTGTGTCCAGCCTCCTGATCAACTGCACACATCTGCGTCTCAGGCCCCATCCCAGGGGAACCCTTGGGAACACTGTTGCTCCTTAAACCATGCTCCTCTTGGGGATCCTCAGCCACTGCCCCTCCTGCTTCTCCCCGTCCCTAACACCCCACACACTCACCCAAGGGAGGAGACTGTGCAGAGCAGAGGCTTTAGCTGCCCGCTTTCCACTTCCTCTCCCGAGGCTGCAGCAGGTGCTGGGGACCTCTACCCATAATTCCAAGCTCCTCTTGAGATCAGAGCCCAGAATGCAGTTCAGGAGTCTCTCCTAAAGCCAGCCACTGTTTGTGACACCCCCTATTTTGTAAGTAGCCCCATCACCCACCATTCTGTCACAGAAACCTTGGAGCCTCTATCTCTTCCTTCCTGACCCCTACAAATTCGGAGACCCTTCCTGATGCCCTTTGCACCCACCTCTGCCTCCCCATCACCACTGCTCCCATGGAAGCCCTTATCATGGCTCTCCTGGGTCACTTCAATCCAACCAACAAACTTACTGAGTGTGTACCGTGCCCCAGTCACCAGGTGAGGCATCTTTCTTTGTCTTTAGGTTCTGCTGTTTCCAATGGTTCTGCATACTGCTGCCAGATTCGTTTTCCTAAAGCACAGCTCTGATCATGTCACTCCCCTGCTCAAAAACCCTCGATGGCTCCCCATTGCCTACTCAATAAAGTACAAACTCCTCACTCTGATACTCATGGCCCTTTGTGATCTGGCCCCTGCCTAGTCCTCTCTCCAAGCCTTCCCATCGCTCTCCTTCATGTTCATATTTGCCAACCAAACTGGACTCAGCGTGGTATCCCTGAATACTCCCCTCTAGCGATTTCCCACCTCTATATGCTCATTCATGCTCTTCCTCTGCCTTCGACGCTCTCCTTCTGGGGTGGCATCACCCTCCAACACCCCAACTCATCTCTGCCTGTCAATATTCTACTCCCCTGAATGACCCGATTCAAGTAAGCCATCTTCTGAATATTCCTGTAATATTCCCTGCAGCTGGGTGCCTGCGGGCTCCACTGTGATTGCTGTGGTTAGTGTTACTCCCCCTCCCACCACCACAAGTGGTCTTTCTTTCCTGGGAACCTATGGCCCCTCTCTATAGCTTTCCTGGCTCCAATCATGGCATTTGTGACACAATTATTACTTGTGTGACTGCCTTACAACTGCCCTGGACTGTAAACATCTCGAGAGCCAGGACTAAGAAATGTCCATTTGTGTCCCCCTCAGCCCCTAGCCCAGAAGACTCAGTAAACACTTGTTGAATAGGGGAATGAATGAATGAGCAAATGAACCAATCCCGCAAACTTGGCTAGGATTTGGCTAGGTGACACAGACTTGGCTCTTCTGAGCTTCCTGTTCTGGGCAGTGACCACCTAAGAGTTTCCTGTCATTATTCCCGGACCTCCTGACATGTGTCCAGGTGAGCTGGGATGTGCATGTGCAGTCTGTATGACAGGTGTGTTGTCCCTCCAGAGCAAGAGGGGAGCGTGGCAGAGTTCAACCTTCCCAACTCATCAATCAAGGGGCACTTACCGACAGCTCCTGAGAGCCATCCCTGGGCTCTGCTGGGCTGGGGGGTGATGGGGGTGAGAGCTGCACTCTGGGGGTTCACAGTCTACTTGCTCCTTGCAGATAAAGTCCGTTCCTCCTCCTGTGACTGTCAAACTGCAGGGACTCAAAGGACTACAGCAGTCACCGATGGGCAGGCTGCCGCCCTCTCCTCCCAGCTGCCCTGCGATGCTGCGTAGTCCAGAGGCGGCTGTTACCCTTTTGGTGTAGACCTTCCCGCCCCTGCAGACCAGAGCTCCTCTGCCTTCCGCAGATTCTCCACTGCAGAGCCCAGAACCACACAGCTTAAAGCTGCTGAATGGATGGGCAGAGGGATGCCCCAAACAGTTGACTAAATACATGAGTAAGTGAACAACGAGCTAAACAGGAGGAGCAAAGTGCTGAGCAGACTGGCACAGATAACACTAGCCAGCACTTAGTGAGCACCAACTATGTACCAGGCACTGGGCTAAACTCTGTATTTTGCTTTTCCCTTCAGCCCTATGAACAGGAACAAGTATGACCTACGGGGGGAGAGGAAACTGAGGCTCAGGGAGGCAAAATGAGTCTGTGGGAGTACCGAGCCCATCAGCAGCAGAACTTCCTGGAGAAGAACCTATACAAAGTGTCCTCTAAACTCTTCACCCTCCTGGCAGGGTCCCCTCCTGCCTCCCCACATCATCAACCCTTTGAGACCGAGGGGGAGATGAAGTACACTCCGCAAAGGGAGGAACACTGTAAGGTCCCCGTTCCTGAACATGCACTGATGGGGGAGCTGTTTTGCTGGGGGGCGGTTTAGGAACCCCTTGAGTGTAGAGACATTCAGAAGGGGCACAGATGAGGAGCCTTTGTTTCCCAGCCTCCCTTGGCCCCTTGGCCCTTCGAGGAGAGTGGGCTCTTCCACTGGCAGCCTGTGCAGCAGGGTCAGGGCTCTGGGGGCGCCCCCTCCCCGCGCCACCTCCCCTCCCAGCCACATACAAACAAGCGCGCTAAACTCCGGGAGATTTACAGCGGGCGACTGGGCGGCGCGGGCCCCCGGCCGCCGGTGAGATATCTCCAAACAGCGCACTAACCACTTTCCATTTTATACCTCACCAGCTTTATAGCATCTTAAGGATTTCTGTGCACGGCTGGCTTCCCGCCCAGGGAAAAAACCCAGCCTTGTAAATAAATACTAAATATATATGAACAGAGACGACAGCGAGCCAGCGGAGGAGGGGGATGGGGTGGGGGGCCGCTGGGGGTGGGGGGCAGCTCAGGATCTGGCCACCACCGGTGAGGAGGAAGTGGCAAGGGTGTATTGGGGTGTCTAAGACAAAGGCGGCAGGGAAAAAGCAGTTGATGATGGGCAGAGTGAGGGAAACTGAGACAGCAGCAGAGGTGGAGGAAGAAAACAGAGATGGAAGCTGAAGGGAGGTGCCACACATGGGACCTGTGTGTGTGTGTGTGTGTGTGTGTGTGTGTACACGTGCTCACACTTGTGTGACTGCTTAAAGACTGAGAAGGCTCTCCCAGTTCTACCACCCCTCCCCCACAGCTCTGAGGGGCCTGGGACCCAGCCAGGGGCGACCCGCTATGTGTGTGATGGTCTGTATGCACGGTGTGTGTGACAGGGCTATGTCATGATGTGCTCCAAGGCAAGGATCTGTGCTTGTGTATGAGAGAGCACTTGTGTGTGTGTGGGGGGGGTGCACCTGCTGGGGTACCTGGGGTATTTGGTGGGGACGGGACTCTGTCAGGGTGATAGTGGGGTATTGGTACCATGTGGGCAGGACTTCTGCGGCATGTTCAGAGTGTGTTGGGGACTGTCTTGGTTAGGATATATCAGGGAGCACAGTGAGCTCTGACAGCAGGTGCAGCCTGTGACTCAGTTGTGCAATCAGATGCCTCTGGTGTCTTGCCACAAGCAGGGGCTGCAAGACTTGAGAAGTGAGCTCCCGGAAGCCGGGATGGGCCTCAAAGGAGTATGTGTTGGACTTGAAAGCAAGTGTCCATTGTGTGATCGGGGCTGTTGGGGGTGGCTTTTAAGCACTGCCAGGTGGCCATGCCACCTCCTCCCCAGACCCCTCCCTGAGTCTTTCCAGAGGTTCTGGAACCTTCTGTACAATGGCCACTGAGGAGAGGGTCCTGGCACTGACTAAAGCCCCTGTACTACTCCCGCCCCAGCTCTGAGGTCTCTGGCCAGGAGCCAGTCAGATGGGGGGGCAGGAGGGACCACCCTTTCCTCTCTCAGGGTACCCAGCGATCCCTTCTCGTTCCCCCCTTGTCTTCGATATTAAGTATTCAAACCTCATTTACATCCTTATTTTTCAATTTGCTGCCACAGTAGTTTAATTTATTCGATATAATTTCTTTTTCTGAGGGGACATTAATCATTGCCCTGTGCTTTTGGGCGCCTGTGGGATCTCTGCGTGTATATGTGTGTGTGCGTATGCATCTGTGTGTGTGCGTGCGCGTGCGTATGATCTGGTGGGGGGGCTTCGTGTATCTGTGTGTGCGCATCTGCACCCATGTATATCTTTGCTTGTGCACAGCTGTGTCTGTGTGTGGAGTACAACTGTGTTATGTGAGTGTGTGTTGTGTGAGAAAGTGTGGGTCTCGGTGGGAGGATGTGGTCTTTGTGAGTGTGAGAGTTGGGGTGGGAGGGTGATGTGAGTGTGCTAAGTTGAGCAAATCCCCTTCTTGGGAGCCCTCCTGGCCCTCCCAGGATGTCAGCAAGGAGGGGAAGGAGGCAGAGTAATTGGGAGTCAGGAGAGCCCTGTTTCACCAGCTCCTGACTTCTTTGGACTGAACAATGAGTTTGAGGGCTCCCCCTACCCCAGGACCCTCAAGAGTGGGTTCCTTCCCTGTCCCCTGCTGGGCTCTGCCCGGGTTTTCCTTTCCCGAGAGTGTGCCCTGGGCAGCCATAGCTGGACATCCATGCTTGAATCTGTAGTCTTCCAAGAAGTTGAGAAAGACCAAGAGAGGCAGAGACAGACCCAGAGATGGGGAAACAGACAGACAGGCAAAAGCCAAGCAGGCCATGGCGGGGGAGGGGGAGAAAGAGGGAGGAAGAGACCTGGAGAATGACGGGAGAGGAGCGGGAGAGAAGTGAGCCAGCAGCAGCGTCTCAGCCCATAAAGTCCCTGGAATGGGAGGAAGGGGCGAGGGAGACTCTCGCACCAGCTAGCCCAGTCATGGCTCAGTGCCGCACGAGGGGGGCAGGGGTTAGGGCTGGTTTTCTTTCAGGAGCTGAGATGAGCGAAGTGACTTGGGGGAGGCATGTTTGGAGAAAAGAGGCAAGAGGAAGGGGGAAGGAGGGAGAGAGAAAATCTCTCCTGGGGATATAATTTAGGGGAAATGACAGGAGGGAAAATCTCAGGGGCTGTCCAGGGATGGGAAGGAAGCTCTCCAGTGCTGAGCCCTTCCCTGCAGCTCTCCCCTTTCCACCCTCAGGGTATCTGGGCAAGTCCACATCTTCTTGAGACCTTCTTTTGGCCCTCAGCCCCAGAAGCCCTCAACTATTTCTCCTCCTCCTCCTTCTTTTTTTACTGGGGATTGAACCCAGGGCCTTGCACATGCTAGGCAAGCGCTCTACCACTGAGCTGCATCCCCAGCCCTCCGGCACACTCCTGGAGTCTCCTTTCTCCTTGCTGGGGTTTGTGGGCCATGGGGTGGGAATTGATGGGCGGGCCCCTGTATGCCAGGCACTGGGCTAGGACTTCGTCTGCACCATTCCTTTGATTGTCACAACTCCTTAAGGTCTGTCTCCCCACCTCAGTGAGGAGGAAATGAGAGGCCTGACACTTGCCCAGAGACAAGATTTAAGTCTGATCCGCCTATGGCCTGGTGCAGAGATCACCCACTTCCTCTGCTGCCTTCTAGGGTGGTGTCCCCCTCCCCACACACACACATCTCCTGTCTTGGTTACTGCACAGACATGTATACACTCACATAAGACGGGAGAGAGGTGTCCAGGGATAGCAGTCCAGGGGCCCAGTGACTCCTGCAGCTGTTTCCCAGGTCCCTACCTGGCTTGAGGCCTCCATCCTGGGGAAGAGGCACCTGCTCCACCACCTTCAGCCCAGGGAAGGGGCAGCACTGCCCCTCGGGCTCCTTTAGACCTGTCTTCCCTCTCACCCAGGACTCAGACGCAGGCTAAAGACCCCTTCTGGAAGATGGCAGCCAACCCCCTACTCCCACCCCCAGGCCCAGCAAGAAGCTAGCACTGTCCTAGGGCCTGGTGTCTGCTCCCAGGACCTGGTTCTGTTTCAAACAGTTCAGGGTCTAGGGGAGCAGGATGGGGGGGTCTTTCTCCTGCTCTAAAATTCTGAGAAATGGACATCGTGGAACCTACCATTCCAGTGCCCACCCCAGCATCTGAGCCTCCAAACACCAGATTCTTTTGCAGTCTACACATTCACATATTCATCATAATGCTAAACATCCATGAATTCAAATATCCAAACCTGTGACTACCCAAGGCTCCAACATCCTAGCGTTTGAGTGAGCAGGTCACAGAGCACCTAGGGTCCATGGTGGAAGTCTGAGCTGGAAGGAGGGTAAGCAAGGGGGTCTGTACCCTCCGGCCTCAGTAGTGAGGCTCTTCAACCCCCCTCTATCTTCCTGGCTTCCTCCTGAATCCCTTCGATTCTGCTCTCCCAACCTGCAGCAGCCACTCTGCCTTCCTGTCTTCTTGACCTCCCCGGGGCTTGGCTTAGTCCTCACACCCAGGCCCCTAGCAAGCCTTGTCACACAGAAACCAGCGCCCACCAGGGTCAGTGATAACTGGGTTGATCGCGACAGGGGGTCTCTGGGCATTTGGGGGAGGGGGCAAGGGGACAGGCCTGGGGCCGAGGAGAAGGTAGCGCGTTCATTTGAATAATGGGCAAAATCAAATTAATTCTACATTAAATAGTTGTGAATAAAGGGTTGAAGTCAGCAGTTTCAAACTTGTTTTCCTTAATTACTTTCCGTGTTTAATGTCATTAAGAAGATTAAAAATTCATTAACAAGAGTACTAAAGTGGCAAATCAGGAAAGCGATCACTCCAGGTTAGAAACTCCGCTGAGGCCGCACAGAGAGTGCTCTGCAGGGGGGCATGGGTGGGGGCGGGGCCGGAGAGCGCTGGGGACAGCGGCGCACACCCACACCCTGGCACACTTGCGGAGTCTCAGCAACATCAACGCACATCTATAGTAACAGTGAGCGCCCACGCACACATGTTCTGCTCACCCAAACCAAGGACTTCTGTGATTATGGGGAGACGGTGTGTCACTAATTGCCCCAGACTTCATAAGCCCCTCTCCTAAGAAGGGGACTCAGAGATCAAACTTTTGTGACAGGCGATGTCTGGTCACAGGAGTCACACGGCCAGCTCAGAGCTCACTTTCTGCTCCTAGGTCGGGTCGTCTCCGCCTCTCCGGCTCTCCTTCCCTCCCTCCCACACGGAGGGCTCTTCTGGGGCAAACCAGATCAGTTTCCTGGGAGGAGTCGCTGTCTTTGAGGCTTAATTATCCTGAAAAAGGATCCCTTTTGTCTCCCTAGCTTGTGTGGGGGCTGCGGGTGAAGGGTGGGGTGGGGTCACATTTCCTCTTGGGAGGGGAAACAGGGAGACGGAGGCCACCCTGGTCAGGGAGAGGGTAGGGCAGCCACAGATGGGGAAGCAGGACCCAGTGTCCCAGTGTGCAGACCACACCTGACCCCAACCGCAGAGTCCCGTCACAGAGAGACACCCCCCATCTCCTTGCCTCTCACCCCGCTTCTTCTCCCTGTCTTGTTGGCCACCTCCCAAATGCCCAAACCCCAGGCTTCACCCCCTGGCCATGACAGGACCCCCTTAGTTAGATGCTCTGCCCTGGAGCTATCAGTCTCTCCTGCAGCATTTCCA
>PVJS01022007.1:20879-31041 GCA_004027185.1 Glis glis
GTGTGTGTGTGTGTGTGTGTGTGTGTGTGTGTGTGTGTGTGTGTGTGTGTGTGTGTGTGGCTGTATGTGTGTGTGTGTGTCTGTGTGTGTGTGTGTCTGTGTGTCTGTGTGGGATGAGCCAGAATCTCAGCTGGAGAATGCTATGTTCATCATAAACACATGCAGCTGGAGAAGCCTCTGAGGATCCCAGGGGAAAGAGCCCTCATATTCTATAGCCACGAAAAACAAACTCTAAAATGAAGTTCTAGTCCCAGGGAAAAAACTCCAAAGCAATGAACACAGGTCCTCACACACAGTTGCTCAGGATAGCCAAAAAGTAGAAACAGAGCTGTTGATGTAGCTCAGTGGGAGAGCAACTATTTAGCATGCACCAGGCCCAGGGTTCAATCCCCAGCACTTAAGAAAAAAAGTAGAATGCTGAAGCATGGTGGTACAGGCCTATAAGCTCAGCCTCCCACTGAGCTTGGGAGGCTGAGACAGGAGGATATGGCAGGTTCATTGCCAACCTCAGCAATTTAGTGAGGCCCTCGGCAACTTAGAGAGACCTTGTTTCAAAATAAAATAAAATGTAAAGGGCGACAAATATAGCTCAGAGGTAGAATGTCTCTGGGTTCAATCCCCAAATCCAAAAAAAGTAGAAACAAACCAATTTCTATTGACTGATGAGTGCATAAATAAAATGTGCTTTGTCCATACAATGGAATATTATTCAGCCATACAAAGAAGTGAAATACTAACTCATGTTATAACATAGATGAATATTGAAAACATTATGCTGGGGCTAGGTTTATAGCTCAGTGGAAAAGCACTTGCCTAGCACACATGAGATCCTGGGTTCAATATCTGGCACCTGCTGGGCACAGTGGTACACACCTGTAATCCCAGTACTTTGGAGGCTGAGATAGGAGGATCACAGGTCCGTGGCCAGCCTCACCAAATTAGCAAGGCCCTCAGCAACTTAGTGAGACATTGTTTCAAAATAAAAATAATAAAATAGGGCTGGAGGTATAGCTCAGAGGTAGAATGCCCCTAGTTTCAATCCCCAGTATATAAAAAAAAGCACCACAAAAAGAAAAAAAAAAGAGAGGCAGCAGAGAAAGAAAGAGAGAGAACATTATGTGGAGTAAAAGAAACTAGTCACAAAAAACACTTATTGTATAATTTGTTTTATATGTAATGTCCACAATAGTGGTTGCTTAGGGCTGGGTGGTGGGGGAAAGACATTGGGGGAAAAGGAGTGACTGCTAATGGGTATGGGATTTGGGGGGTTGATTAAAATGTGCTAAAATTTCTTGTGGGGATGGTTGCATGATCCTGTGAATATACTAAAAATCATTAACTTCTACACTTCAAATGGGTGAATTGTATGGTATGTGAATTACAACCTAATAAAGCTATCATTCTTTAAAGCAATGAATCAGTTTGCTCAAGTTCCCACAACAAGGGAGAGGTGGAGCTGCCCCTAGAACTCATGCCCTTGACTCATAAGTCCAGTGCTCTTTCCACAAACCCTACAATGCCTCAAAAATCTTGCTATGGAAACATGAAGGCCAATTGCTACCGTGCAATAGCATCCTGGCTTCTCTGCAGGGTAGTCAAGCTCCTGTTTGGGACAGCGGGTCTTGTTACACGTGGGCACACCTAGGTTTGGAGCCTCAGCAGCGCTGCACACCTGTGGCAAGGCCACGTATCTCCGTGGGGAGCTCAGGTCAGCCTGGCCGTGTGTCTGTGCTGACCGGGCATCTGCACTGCCTGGCTCGGCCTCCATGTGTCTGTCTGCATTCGTAGATATCTCTGGGCATGCCCATGTCTCTGAATGTCAGTCCACACGCCTGTATCCATGAAGCCATGTGACTTCATGAGCATGTGTTCATGTGTGGCAGTGTTTCTGCCTCTATAACATGTCTCAGTGGGCACCCAGGGGTCTCTTAATGTGTCAGACTGTAAGTCTGGGTTCAGATGCCTTCACTCCCCAGGTCTCTGCCTGTGGTAAGTGTCAGGGTGTTAGTATTTGGCTCCTCACAGGTCCATCTGTAGGAGCCTGCATCTATGAAGTGGGGCCTGTGAGTCTGTCCATCTGAGTCTGTGTGTCTGAGCCCATCCTCCAGGCACCAGCCCCAGAAGGTGCCTGCCTCCCCACCCCTGCCTTTGACAACCGTGGAGAGCGCGTCACAGTAAATTCATGGCCGCCTGGCTGGGAAACAGGCGGCTGCAATGGAAAGGAAGCGTGGATTTGCATATTGAATTAAAATTAAGAGCTAATTATGCAAATAAATTATGACATTTGGCAGGAGAATTTGCTTCAAGATCATTTATTACGTTCTTTTTATAACAGTGTGAGCATTTAACGGTCAAAGACAATATTTTAAGGGAAAATTAACGCAAGATTATTAACCTAAAAACAATTCCACGTTAATGAGATGGTGAGTTGGTCCCCCCCACACACCTGGGCAGGTCTTCGCCTAGGCTGGGAAGGCCCTTTTCTCCTCCCCTCCTTCCTTCCCCAATCTGCAGGGAAGGGGGGCTGGAAGGGGGCTAGGAAAGCAGGAGGAGACTTTTCAGTTTGCATCTTCTTAGATGGGGAAACCATGTCTGAGTGGAGACCCCCACTTGGGATCCGAGACCTCGGCTGAATTTAGGAGCCCACCTAGAGCGCAAGCTAAGGTCCCACTCCCCGGGAACCCTCCTCCAGTGATGACAAATGTGGTCCTGGCTTTGGAGGAATAACACCACCCTAGAAATGACTCCAGGCCAGATACCATTGAGGTGGCCCCTGGGAAGAAGGGTTTCAGCAGCCTGGTTATGCCCCCAGCACTCCCATCCCCTCCTGCTCCCAGCTTGTGGGACTCTAAATTCTCTGGGGTCCCCCGGGCTCTGGGTGCTCCAGAGCTCTGAGCTCTCCACCTTTCTGAGTCCCATCGTGTCTCAATTTTCCCCATGACTTTAATCTCTCAGCCTAGTTTCCCTCTTAGGGGAGCAGCAAGGAAAGGGAAGCCCTAATCTAGGTTTCTCTGGGATCCCCCAACCCGTCCTGCATCAAGCAGGGAGTGAGCCCCAAGCAAGCGGTGGGCAACATCTTCCCTGAGCCCTACTCTTCTTCCTCTGTTATGGGCTGAATGTTGGAACCTTATGCCTAATATGACAATATTAAGAGACAGGGCCATTGGGAAGGGCACAGTGGCCCGGGTTAAAAGGAGCAATCTTGTCCCTGCTACCATGTGAGGACACAGCAAGAAAGCACCATTTTGGAAGCAGAAAGCAAGCTCTCACCAGACACCCAGTCTGCTGGCACCTTGATCTTAGACTTCTAAGCCTCCAGAACAAGGCAAGCATAAATTCCTGTTGATTATAAATTACCCAGTCTGCTGGGCTTGGTGGCACATACTTGTAATGTACTTGGGAGGCTGAGACAGGAGACTCATAGGTTCAAGGACAGCCTCAGCAACTTAGTGAGATCCTGTTTCAAAATTTAAAAATAAATAAATAAATAAATAGGCCTGTAGGGAATCTCGGAGGTAGAATACCCTGGGGTTCAATCCCCAGTACCAAAAAATAAAATAAAATAAATTACTCAATCTAAGGTATTTTGTTTACAGCAGCCTGACTGGACAAAGACTGCCTCCCTGTGTGAGTGGCAGGGCATCTGCTCTATCTGATCCCTGTGCTAGCTCGATAGTCTTCAGACTTTTAGGGCAGAACTTTGTCTGCAGGGTGGCCCATGGAAAGAAGCCCAAGGTCTTCACATGGGTTCCTCTGCCGTGTAAAAGCCTTGGATTTCCAGAAGGTTCCTACTCTGATGAAGACATGCCCCCTTGCAAAATGCCATTACCTGTCATCACTGGATACCAGGAAGGGACAGCATCTCCTCACACTAGGTTACACCTCCAGACACAGGCTGTCATTTCAGCTGTGCAAAGCTCCTGAGAGGCCAGGGCCAGGGACCAGTGGGGCAGAACAGGGTGCCAGGAAAGACCATGGCTTGGGCTTAGGAGATCCTTAGACTCAGGACTGCTGAGGGCACATCCTTTCTCTGCCTTTCACTGGCAGGTCAATCCCCCAACCCATCCCATCCCTCTCCTGCCTGCCATGTCCCTGAGGTCTGCATCAGCCAGTTCCCTTGGACCTGGCCAAAAGGGGACCTGGCACTTCCACGATGGCTCCTTCCTTCTGGGTGGCTGCATCTCTAGGGAAGGCCACACCTCCCAATGCAGCACTCCTTCCTGGTTCTGGTAACTTCTCTCCGTTTATCTATGTCCCCTTTAGACTTGGCCTTGACGTGGCTTCCCACTGTGACTAGCCCCAGTATACTAGCCCCATCATTTGTACTTATCTTAATTCCTGCCCATACCTTTGTAAAAAGTTGCTCTATTAAATTCTCCCCAGACGACCCAATAGAGTGCATCACACACTTCCTGCCGAAACTGAGAGATATATTTCCAGAACACCTCAATTTCCTCATCTGTAAAAAAGGATAATAATATATACCTGACAGGTTGTTGTACACAGCCAGTAGGATAATGCATATCAAGGTGCTCTGTAATGTATAGATCACAAGCACCTGACAGGTTATTGTACACACCCAGTGAGATAATGCACATCAAGGTGGTTTGTAATTTATAGATCACAAGTCCAAATGCTTGTGTCCAGGTGGAGTTAAGCTGATGTTGAAACTCCTTCTGCCAAACAGTGTGTGGGGGGAGGAAGGGGGGTTAGTGGGGATTGAATCCAGGAGTGTTCTACCTCTGAGGTACACCCCCAGCCCTATTTTATTTTTTATTTGGAAACAGGGTCTCTCACTAAATTGCTGAGGACAGCCTCGAAACTGCGATCCTCCTGTCTTAGCTTCCCAAGTACTGGGATTACAGGCGTGTGCCACTATGCCCAACTACTCCCTCTGCTAAGATCCTGTGTGACCTTGGGTAAGCCACCTCCCTTCTCTGGACCTGTTTGTTCATCCATAATCTACAAGGGCTGAACTTCTCACTCGGAGGTCCAGGTGTAGAAAGTGATGATTCTATGCTCGTTTTGCTGATGGAGAAAGAGAGGGCAATGACTTACTCAAGGTCACTCAACAGGCTCATGGCCACCTGCCTGAGAGTCTTTCTGGGGCATGGGAGTGGGGCCTCACTGTTGGACCCTGGAGACCTGGTGGAGTAGACAGGTGCTGGGGGTGGCAGGTCTGCCCCAAGTTTGAGTGATTGGCTCTGCCTCCCAGGCAAGGGTGGACTATCCCCTAGAGAGAAAGGGTGGGATTATTAATAACAATGCTAATAAGAGAGAAAAAACAAAGCCGGCAGGGCCTGAGCATTTTTTAAATAAAGAAATTTCCCTCATCTCGTGGTTAATTTAAAAGGTTTATTTCTTGAAATGAATCCTCTTCATCAAACCCCCGATCCTTGAAGATCGGAGGCGACTGCGAGAGCCAGTAATGAATTGATTTGTAACGTGAGCGACACGGCGCCCTCCCACCCGTGCCCACTGCGGGCCCTTAATCTGCGGTGTTTAAGGGGAAACGAGCCTCTCCATCTCTCGGCCTGAAATCCAGCACCATGCAGTGGAGCGCCAGCAGGCAGGGCCCGGGCCAGGGCCAGGCCCAGTGGACACCCCACCTGGAAGCCTCTATCTAGTGGACCACCCCTCCTGCCTTCCCGCACCTCCCTCCCAACCTTTAAAAGGGAAGCTGGAAGAGCCCCACATACCAATGCAACCCACCACTAACCTGAACCTTTCCCAGCCACACAGACCCACGGCCACCGGAACGCCCTCGCAGAGCACAATGATCCATAATCAAACTGCAGTTGTACTTACCCACATAATCCTGCAAGGGCACACAGCACAAGATTCAGAAATGCAATTACACAAATCACCCATAGCTATTGATAGATGGCATCCAGTCATGGAAATGCACCAGGCTTTGGTGTCCAGACACCCAGCTGCACGGACCCTGGACAGGAGACCCACACTCCTATGGGCATGACAGTGAGTTCGGGGGTGGCCAGCAGTGTGACATAGTAGAAAGAGCGGCTTTGAGCCACGGAGCTGGATTTGAAACCAAGTCCCATTGTTTCCAGTCTGACCATTCTCCGTTTCAATGTCCTCATCTGTAGAATGGGAACAACAGCATCTCCTTCTTGGGGTCCCTGTGAGAACTGTAGTGGTAACACGTGTAAAGCTCCTTCCTGAATGAGATGATGTATGTTGAGTATTTCATACACTTTGGTCTAGAGTAGGTGTATAATAAATGCTAGGTAATATCACACCTGCCATCCACTACTGTATCCTCAGCACCTACTATAATGCTTGATGTACATTTTAAAAGAAGCATATGTTCCATTACACCTAGCATGCAGTCACTGATAATGGAATGGTAATTATGAAGAGGAAGGAGGAGGAGAAATCATTATCACTCAGTGAGTGCTTTGTGCCAAGCACTGTGCTAAATAGATACAATATGCTGTTTCATTGAATCCTCTCAGCATCCCTATGAGATTGTTCTAACATATTCCTTTTTGTGTGTGTGTGGTACTGGGGATTGAACCCAGGGGTATTCTACCTCTGAGCTATACCCCTAGCCTTATTGTATGTTTTATTTTGAAACAGAGTCTTATAAGTTGTAGAGGGCCATACTAAGTTGCTGAGGCTGGCCTCAAACCTGTGATCCTCCTGTCTCAGCCTCCCAAGTACTGGAATGATGGGCATGTGTCACCACACTTAACATATTCCCATTTTGCAAATGAAGAAACTGGGGTACAGAGAGGTTAAGTGACTTGCCTGTGGTCACACAGCTAGTAAGTGGGGAAAGGGATTTGAACCCCTAGGTAGCTGACTCTAGAGTCCAGGTTGTGGGTCATGCTGAAAAAAGTATGTGAACAGCATTGCCCTTAAGGAGGGCTCCTGGGTCTGGGGTAGAGGCAGTTACACCTGGAGGCTGCCTCCTGGCAGGAACCTTGAAGTTTCCCTAACCCTCTCCAAGTCATGGCCAGAGGCTGGACGCCACCTCTGATGGTAGGGCTGTGCCAGCTCTGGGCACTTCTCAGGCTTGTCCCCTACCCCAGTGTGGGCCAAAGCCCCAAACCCAGCCAGGACCTTCCTGTCTTTTGGCTTTGCCACCTTATCAGCCCCTGACTGATTTTTGGTATGAATCTGGACTTTTCTATATTGGAACACCTTTACAGTAAGTGATCTCAAACCCCAAAAGCCCCAGTGCTCGTGAACAGTGGCAAAGCACGGCCTCCTACCTTCCTGCTCTGGCTACTGCCATTTTTGTTGTCACCACGTGAGGACCAGGAGGGCCACAGTCCTTGTCCTTGTCCTCATGGCAGTGGGTCAGCAGAGAGAGTGGCCGGGCCACAGGCTGGATCCAGGATCAGAGAGCCATATTTGGGTCCAAAGCCTCCATATGGTCTCAAGGCCAGACTTCACATGGGTCTAATCTCCTGGGTTCCTGATGGGTTTATCTTCTCTCCCCTAAGTCCAATCCCTGACCCTAATCCAGTCCTGAGGACAGTGAGGGCTTATGGACCTTCCTGGAAGCCCTCCAGGGCTTGGTCCAGTCAAATAGTCCCAAGGCAGCCCTCACGAAGTGAGACACCCAGCCAGGCGTGGTACTGCATGCCAGTAATCCCAGTTCTTGGGAGGCTGAGACAGGAGGATTGCAGGTTCAAGGCCAGTCTCAGCAACTTAGCGAGACCCTGTTTCAAAATAAAAAATAAAAAGGGCAGCTGGGCGTGTTGGCACTGCTTGTAATCCCAGTACTTAGGAGGAGGATTGCAGGTTCGTGGCCAGCCTCAGCAACTTAGTAAGACCCTGTTTCAAAATAAAAAATAAAATAGAGCTGGGGGTAGAGCTCAGAGGTAGAATGCCCCTGGGTTCAATTCCCAGTACAAAGGGGTCACGAGACACCCAGGTCCAGCCCAGGAGACTCAGGGCACCGTCAGCCTCTTCCAACTCCCTGACTGCTCTGTGTCCATGTCTTTTCCTCTGGCTGAGGTACAGTGCCCAGTGGGCACGGGGCGGGGATGAGGGCACAGGCTCCCCTCCTGCAACTTCCTAGAAGAAAATCATTTTTTATAACTGTTGGAATCCTGATTGAGCTGTCAAAAGTACATGAAACCAGCTACATAAATGGTAAACTATCCATCAGTCACAGGCCTATTTGTTCTGAGACAGTATAAACATCACACATTTTTCTTCAAGATAGAAAGTAATACTTACCCTATCACATCCAAGTAATTCAGCCCCCATTCCACAAAGAAACTTATTAGTCACTTCAGTCCGTTCCTTCTTGTCTCCCAAATCTTTTTATTCTTTCGTCTACCAGTCTCGCCTTCCTTGAAGCATCAACTTAGCCACTCAGCTTTCTCTCTATCTGCTTAAAAGCAGATTTAGCACCCTACTTCAAACGAGTGAATAAAGGCTAAGGGGAAACACAAAAGAAATCACTCAAGGAAACATGGACTGGTCTGGATTCCAACACATAGATTCTGGCCCACTGGGTGAGCGCCAACACAGACAGATACAGGGTCAGGTCCCATTGCCTTCTGAGGGGTGTGTTGAACCCCCACTGCACCCACTGGTGCCTGCCCACTGGTGTAGGGAGGTAAGAATGAGGAGGAAGATGCGACCATGCTGTTGGGCGAGACCTCTTCCCGTGTACATCAGGACAGGGCTTTGTCCCTTACAGTCACTCTGGACTCAACAGAACATATCCCAGGAATTTTGGGCCAGCTAAATGAGGCCAGTTTCCTCTCTTACCTAGCCTCCAGTCCCCCACAGTTTGGTTCCCCCAAAATGTGATGCAAGACAAAGACCCCAGCTGCCAATGGCAGATAGGTAGGGAAGGATGGATGGATGATGGACAGAGACAGGTGCTTATGTGCAAACACATCCCTGCGTATATAACCTCATACTGAATATACAGACACATTTGGGTTCAATCCCCAGTATGAGAAAAAAAAAAAATCCCAGAGACAGGAACAGTCTAAGCCCGCGGTTCTCCAAGTGTGGCCCTGGATCTGGGAACTGGTTAGAAAGGCAAACCAGCCTCATTCCCATCAGGCTCAGATTCATGGAGGACATGGGTTTTGCAAAGGGGATGGGGGGCCTGAGCCAGGGCCAGCAGAGGCACCAGCGTAAACCAGAGGCCCTGCCCAGCGTGGTGCCCCCTCCACCAACACACTGTGTGTGCTGAGGCTGAGACTCGGCCTGGGAAGAGTCCAGGGTGAGCTAGCCAGGGACTCCGGGGCTGGAGAAGAGCTAACAGAATCCCAGCCCCCTGTGTCCTGCCCGGGGCTACCACTAGGAGGCTAATGAAAAGGGAAAATGCAGGCCTGGGCTTGGGCCAGCAGGAGACAGCAAGGGGACAATGTGAGGCAGGGGGGAGGTGGCCCTCAGGCAGGGACAGACAATGTACCCATATGGGAAGCAGACGGAGCCACCCCACCCCCTCCGTTCTGGGGCCCTGCTGCAGCAGGCAGCACTCTCAGCTGAACCCCAAAGCCTGGGTAGCTTGGACCCAGGAAGATGAGCAGGTCAAGGGGCGGAAGGAAGGCTGCTCTCAGCTCACCCAGATCCCCCAGGAGGCCCTTGCAGGAGGACACAGAGCCAGGAGCACACAGCCGCGGCACTCACACGCAGCAAGATTACTTTCTGTTTTTTCTAGATAGTTTTAAATTTGGCCACAATATAGGTTTAAACTAAACAATAACAACAATACAGAAAAGTACATGAGTAAAATGTGAAAATCCCCCTAGAGCCGGCAACTCCACCAACTTCCTCTTTGGAGGCAAGTGTGTGTGTGTGTGTGTGTGTGTGTGTGAGAGAGAGAGAGAGAGAGAGAGAGAGAGAAGGGATTGAACCCAGGGGCATTCTACCTCCAACCTACACCCCCAACCCTTTGTATTTTTTTGTTTTGAAACAAGGTCTGCAGGGAGTGGTGGCGCTTGTAATCCCAGTACTTTGGGAGGCGCGGAGGATGGGGTTCTCGGCCAGCCTCAGCACTCTCTCTCTCTCTGTCTCTCTCTCTCTGTCTCTCTCTCTCTCTCCCTCTCTCCTTAGTGAGGCCCTCCGCAACTTTGTGAGACCCGGTTTCAAAAATAAAGTATAAAAAATAGGGCCGGGGGCATAGCACGGAGGTAGAATGCCCCTGGGTTCAATCCCCGGT
>PVJS01022008.1:0-15000 GCA_004027185.1 Glis glis
TCGTCTTCTTATTTCTTCTTTTTTCCTGTGGCATTCTACCTCTGACATATACCCCCAGGCCTTTTAAAATTGTTTGTTTGTTTTGAAACAGGGTCTCACTGGGTTTCTGAGCATCTTGCTGAGTTGCTGAGAGTAGCTGAGGCTGGTCTTGAATCTACAATCCTCCTGTCTCCACCTCCCAAGTACTGTTATTACAGGCATGTGCCTCCACACCCGTATGTGTACTGCTTCTTTAACATCACCTCCAAAATTTCTTCCCATTCCAATTTCTCATCTTTTTTATAATATTTTGGGTATTTTTCTCTTAAGTATCTACTCAACTCAGTAACCAAGGTAACAAGAAGATGTTTCAAAAGTTCCAGTTACTGGAAAGCTTTTCAGTTGATACCACTTTATATGGATGAGCATTTCACAAAAGAATGAGCAAAAGATGATTGTGAATTATTATATCATATTCCCACCAGAAAAGACATTTCTGAATTCCACAATCCTCATGCCATCTTAAATGGGATAGTCAATAATTGGAATATCTCTGAAAGTTACTTGTGTACTAATTCCCTTTCATTGTGCTCTTAAGAGTTTAATGGCATGCTATCATACATAGTGACATCCAATCACCATATGTTCCCTTATGTCTCCCCAGAAGTACTGAAGAAGACAGTAGAGTATCTTCCCAGAGTCCTCAGCAGGATGTCCTCTGTCAATGGCACTGCCTCACATCCCTCTGCCTTCCTTCTGCTGGGTGTCCCGGGTCTGGAAACTTTCCATATCTGGATTGCCTTCCCTTTCTTTGTTGTTTATCTGATAGCACTTGTGGGGAATTTCACCATCCTGTATGTGATCAGGACTGAGCAGAGTCTTCATCAACCCATGTTCTACTTTCTTGCTCTTCTCTCTTTTATTGATCTAGGCCTCTCCACTTCTACCATCCCCAAGATGCTGGGCATCTTCTGGTTCAATCTTAGGGAGATAAGTTTTGAAGCCTGCCTCATCCAAATGTTCTTTATCCACACTTACACTGGCATGGAGTCGGTTGTACTTCTGGCCATGGCAATCGACCGCTTTGTTGCCATCTGCTACCCACTTAGATATACCACTATCCTCACCAACAAAGTGGTAGCCATCATGGCCTCTGTGGTGGTGGGGAGGCCAGTCCTCCTGGTCATCCCCTTCTGCCCTCTTCTCAAACGATTGCCCTTCTGTGGACACTACATCATCCCTCACACCTACTGTGAACATATGGGAATTGCTCGTCTTGCCTGTGCTAGCATAAGGGTCAACATCATCTACGGTTTGTTCACTATTGCTGCCCTGATCTTTGACTTAATCCTTATTGCCCTCTCTTATGTTCAGATCCTACAAGCTGTTTTCCGCCTCCCTTCCAGGGATGCCAGACTCAAAGCACTTAGCACTTGTGGCTCACATGTCTGTGTCATCTTAGCCTTTTACACGCCAGCATTTTTCTCCTTCATGACTCACCGCTTTGGTAGAAATGTCCCTCGCTACATTCACATCCTCCTGGCCAATCTGTATGTGGTTGTTCCCCCTTGTTTAAATCCAGTCATTTACGGGGTCAGGACAAAACAAATTCGGGAAGGAGTTGCAAAGATATTTATAAAGAAAGAATAACTCAGATACATTCAGAAGTATATAGATTCTTTCAGGTTTGCACATTTCTCAGGGTGCCCCAAATCAACAGTAGGTAATGGGACACTCGGCCATTATTTCAGTCATTATTAGGGTCTTAACTCACACCCAGTGGGTCCCTTATGCAATTTCTACTTTAACTTTTAATAGATTATGTGTTTATTTTCTTTAAGGGTGAGAGTAGATGGAGGGTATGAGCTCCAAGTAAAAGATGTAACAAGATGAACGTGTGGGAAAATGATATTTCTCCTGTCCTTAGTAAAAATTCTGTAGATTTGATAAAAAAAAGATTTTGGTGAAACACAATTTTTCCATCTTTTACACATATCAATGTTTTCTAGCTCTATCCAGCTACCCATTTGTCTGGCAGTATTACTTTTATTTAGGTGATAGTCTTCAATTTCATAGAGTTAATGACATCTGCATGTTGTTTATCCCTTATTTCTGTCTCTGAAAGAGTTAAACTCATTTTCTGTTGCCAGCCCTATAATGGTAACAAAAACAGAGGAAGACATTCCATTAAAGTTAAATCAGATATAAAATTCCTTCATAGCCTTATTGGTAAGCTTGATTAATAAGATTAATGCAAACCAAACTCAATAGTTATGTAATATGATTACATATCACATTATATATATGATTATATATCATTTGTAAATGATTATATAAATTTATCTCACAAATGTAAGGTCAAATATTGCACTTTAGAAACAATGTATTTTACCATATTGTCAAACAAAGTAAAAAAATCACCTTAGTAAATGCAGAAAATGCATTTAACACAACCCATTATTGATCACTGAAAATTTTTCAGAAAACTAAGAAGAGAGGGGGAAATGACCTCAGTCAGATAAAGGATATATATACAAATCTGTTGAGCTGGGTATGGTGACACATGCTTGTAATCCCAGTATTTTGGAGGGTGAGGCAGGAGGATCACAAGTTTGTGATCAATCTCAGCAATTTAGTGAGGCCCTCCACAACTTAGTGAGACTCTGTTTCAAAATAAAATAGGGCTGGGGATGTAGCTCAAAGGTAGAATGACTGAGTTCCATCCTCAGTAGCACCAAAAAAAAAAAAAGAAAAGAAAAAACCTATGATGGCTTTCTTCACACTTACCATATAAACAAAATTCTATAACCATCATCAAAATTAAAATTCAAAATATTTCATCATATTACTGAAGCTTTTATTGGTTTCATTTCCTTCCTAAATCCTTCATGATGTTGCCTGTGATTGCCTTTCAAATAAATTGCCTTAATCCAAGTACTTGGGAGGCTGAGACAGAAGGATCACAAGTTCAAGGCCAGTCCGGGCAACATAGCAAGACCCTGTTTCAAAATAAAAACTAAAATAAATAAATAAATAAATGAATAAAAGTCTAGGTATCTAGCTCTGTGGTAGAACACTACAGGGTTAATCCCTTGTACCCTAAATAAATAAATAAATTAATTAATAAACAATCTTATCCACATCCTTGCCTCCAAATCCAAGTCTATTATGTCTAATGCAAATTGCAAACTTTTCTAATATTTCATAATATCGGCTAAGCAAAATACCTGTCATATGAAAATAAATGACTGAACAACTAATGGTGTAATAATAAAATTTTAAAAATTTTGGAACTCTATAGTTTGACAAAACTGTGGTATAGAGACATTATATCTCTTACAATGTATTTTTTTACATTCTTCGTAGTCTCTTTAGACATTTGTTCCCATGTATCATAAGATGAGAAAATGAACTATTTGTGTGCATGTGCCTGTGTGTGTGTGTGTGTGTGTGTGTGTGTGTGTGTGTATTTTCCTGGGGATTAAACACAGGGGCTTCTATTTCTCAGCTGTACCCATAGCACAATTATATATATTTTTTTTTAAATTTTGGAGCAGAGTCTCACTAAGTTGCTTCAAACCTACTATCCTTCTGTCTCAGTCTCCCAAGTACTAGGATTATAGGCGTGCCTCACCAGGCCTGACAAGAAACTAGCAGAAAGTCATAGAAGTAGCCATGGGTTCTGGTCTGGAGTCTTCTTGTCATCTTCATTTTCAGTAGGCTTTCTGTAAGAGGTGTCAAACTCACTTGTTTTCATTGTAATATGAGTTTTCATCCCTCATTTCCCCTTATTTTTGCTGCTAATTTTCCTCCATGCCTGGTTTTTAGTGAGGACTCAATTCACGCCCATTGATAAAAGTGAAGAGAAGTTATCTACATTGTGGCACATGCTGGAGTGGAAGAAAAGTATTCAATAAGAAAGCATAAGAATGAGAGGAGAAAATAAAATGAAGATGGCCACTGGTAGTACCTGAAAAGAATTTTTTCCTCTACAAATAAAATCAATTTTGTATGTACAGAGTTTGTGCAAAAATTTTTGAAGCTGGACAGATTTCAGAATATTGAGAAACTGAACATAGACCAATCAGCATTGATCTCACATAAGGCTAAAGAGTAAAGTGTTAAGCAGTTGAGACACATCTGTGAAGAAATCTCTGTGCAAATAATCTCTTTGCAAAATCTTTGTGCAAATGCTCCATTTTGGCTCTACTGATCTAAAATGCTGCCACTTGGGAACCTGCTCAAGGAAGGCAGTTTGTCAGCTTCATATTACAAATGTGCAAATTACTAAAACTCTGAAGTTAAAAGAGCAGCCTACATTTAAAATATCCTCCAATTATTAGGAGGGAAAACGTATAATGGACAAGATTTTATGAAACTTGTTTTCGGGGGATTTGAGGTAGATCACTAATGACACTGTGCATACACTGTCATTGAAGTTGGTTGCAACCTCTGTCAAGAGATAAAGGAAATAGTCAGGCATGGTGGTGCATGTCTGTAATCGCAGTGCGTGGGAGGCTGAGACAGAAGGATTGCAGGTTCAAGACCAACACGTGACAACGTAAAAAGGCCCTGTTTCAAAATAAAAAATAAAATAGGACTGGGTATTTGGCTCAGAGATAGAATGCCCCTGGGCTCAATCCCCAGTACTACTAAAAATAAAATAATAAAGTAAAATAAGAAATGAAAGAATAATGGTGAATTAATTATCTAATGTCTCAATTATCAGAATAAACTTTGGAAATCTTGTTCCTGAAAAAAATGAATTTAAATTTCACTTAAAATTAAAACTTACTATAAAATATTGGGGAACAGGAGTACATTCAATAAGTAGTTATTTAGCACCAATATACTTATAAGAATAATATCCACTCTTCTACCTCAATTACAGGCTTTGACAGATAGTAGAGGGTAAAAAAATACTCTTCATTTCTATGTCTTAGGAAATCTCCGTCTTTTATACTCACTTGATCTCATTCCTAATGAGCTAAGAATCATCTTGCTCTAAATGTGTCCCAAGACCAGATATTTTCTAGTTCTTATTCCTGGGAGACTTTTTTCCCCTAAAAATCTGAGAATTTTTGACCTTGTGTTCCAGCCCACAAACCAGCTTGTTCTTAGTAAGGAAGTCTGGGGTTCAGAAGGACAATAATACTCTAGGGGCATCAGAAAGATAATTATGCTCTGGGATTAGTTCAAGCTTTAAGAAATGTGCAGTGACTCATTAATATCTATGTGTGCTGGAAATTTGAGTGGAAACAAGTTGATACAAGCTGGTATTCATATGACAGACCACTCCTTAGCTCTTCGAGGTAAGTTTCTCCTACAAATGGTGAACTTGGAGTGATGGCCGTTTATTTTCGGAAAAATGGGTGGAACAGGGCTTTAAATCTTGCTTTACTCAGTGATTCATTTGCCCATGTTTTCTCTATGTTTATATTTTTTCATAAAAAAGGATGAGTGTCCAAATTAATATAACTTAGAATTAAAATAATATCTTAGGTAATATGTGCTTGTATTTCTGGTCCCACAGTAACTAAAAACATAAGCAAGTTTGCGCTTATGTTTTCTGGGTTTTAGACAATTGAATTCCAATTAATTCTAATGTTCTATAAATTATTTTAAATGATAAAGGATGATTTAGAGGCAACTTACTACTGGTCTCTCTGGAAATGTGCCAGTTATTTGAGAAATGTAGAGAATGGGGAAAAGGCAGAAGAATTATATGTCTTGGAAAGATGAAATGTCTGGTCCATTCGCCTAGCAGGTCAGTCTTTGTCAGGGCAAAGAATACTTCAGCCTGCGTTTCCTTTCTTGTCCCTTTTTAAAAATAATATTATTAGCGCATTGCAATGACACATCTTAGTGAGTTTCAATGTGATGCAAACACATGCACACAGTTCTTGGTGTATTTCCTTACATATCCCACATCTATTACCCCTCTTCCCTCCCTATACATGTTAGTGAAATTGATATTAATACCCTCATATATTGCCAAAGTATTATTTAAACAGTTTCCTTCCCCTCTTGTCTCTTTTGGAGATCACTTGTGATCACACCTCTTTTTCTTTGTCTACTCTACCTGTAGCTAAAGTCATCAAACTCATACCTTGCTCTCTCTTATAGAAACTGGGTTTAAAGAAATTTAGATGCATGCATTTCCCCCATTAAATTCCTACAAACTCACAAAGCCAGGAAAGGAGGAGTAAGTATGGCAAATATTTTTTTCTTAAGCAATTTGATATTTTTATCTTGGAAAAAAAATCTGCAAATTGGTTAGGATTTCACTTTCTTATCTCAAGTCTAATCATTTGATGACTTCTTGGAGGAAGTGTCAATCTAATACACAAGAGGAAGGAGGAAATCTCCTTGGCTCCAGAGCTTTCCTCTTGCCATGGAAATTTCTTCTGTCATTATTTCTATAATCAAGAAGTTTTCACTTCTGTGTGGTTCTGCTTTTTTTTTCTCTCCCCAATATTGCTCAGCCTATTTCTTTTTTAAGAAAATACTAGGCTTCTCATAAGTTACCATATATTAAGCATATGAATAGTTTCAGACATTTATCTGCAAAATTATGTCACTTAATGCTGTGAGGTCAGTGCCCTTAATACTCAGATGAGCCAACCATGGGTAAAGGAGTTAGGCAAGATTTCTTAGAATGTGAGAGGGTATCTAGTGCTAGTAGCCAGGTCATATTTTTTACTGTCAAGCCCTTGATTTTAACCACTTGCTAAGTACCAGGCATTATCATCAAGTGGGATGGGGAGAATTTAAAACCTACTTATGCCTTTAGGCTATTAGGCAATAGTTGAATGATTAAGGAAATAATAATAGCTTTAGCTTATGGGATCTCTTTCTCTTTCTGCTTCTATAATTTCTGACAACTCACATTCATAAATATCAGGAACTTTGTCCATCTCTCACCCCTTACACCTAAATAACACATGTAGGCATCAAAAGAAATTCTTTTTCACAATAATGTTTATTGCCTTAACCCATATTTATGGATATTTTGACCACAGTCCATTCATTGACATTGTTGCGGGACAAAAAGCAAAGAGATCTCAGTCTTTCTCCTTCACCCTTTTCTTTCATATAAGAATTATTGCACCAAACATTATTTTTATACTTCATATGAAAATGAAACATCTGCTTAACTGACTTTTTTTTTTAAGAATTTACCATCCAGAGAGAAACAGAGACAGAGATTTCCACTGTGATTCGTAAAGGCCTTCCTTTTCCAGGGTCTAACGATGTGACCTAATCAGGGGAAATTTCTTTATGAGAGAGACTGGAATCAGTGTTCATATATGGATAGATTGGAGCAAAATTCAAAATGGTTCTAAAAAGCCAAGTGTGGTGGTGTACTCCTGAAATCCAAGTACTTGGGAGGTTGAGACAGGAGGATCACTGGATCAAGACTAGTCTCAGCAGCTTAGTGAGACTCTCAGCAACCTAGCAAGACTGTTTCAAAACAAAAAATAAAAAGGGCTGGGGGTACAGCTCGGAGGTAGAATGCCCCTGGGCTCAATTCCAAGTACAAAAAATGGGAGGGGGCTAAAAATTAGAGAGTGTTTAATACAGATTAAAGGTAGTGTAAAGTTTTGTTAAATAAATTTGGATCCCTCTAAAAAGAACATGGACCATGGGCATTATATTCAAAGGACCCTCTTCAGAATTCAAAAGCTAGCTAATTACTCATAATAAAAATATAAAGTTATTTAAAAGAGTAAGCAGGGAGTCCACTATGCAAAATAGAATAGTTAGCCTTGCCTTAAGCTCAAGTATTCTAGTAATTCACTAGCCATTATCCTCTGGAAACATGTGCATGCACATGTGTGTGCGTGCACACACACACACACACACACACACACACACAAAATAAATAAATAAAAAGAAAAAAAGAAAAGAACCACATAATATCCAGCTTCAGGGTATATGTGAACTAGCCAAATTTTTCTTTTGACAATATACTAATTATTTTATTTTTTAGTACTAGGGATTTGAACTCAGGAGCCTACCACTGAGCTACATCTTCAGCCCATTTAATTTTTAATTTTGAGATAGAGACTTGCTAAGTTTCTGAGACTGGCCTTGAACTTACACTCCCCCTGCCTCAGCTTCTTCAGTAGCTGGCATTATAGGCATGTACCACCATGTTCGGCTATACTATCCAATTTTAAATTGTCCTTTTTTCTTGAATTTGGTACCTTTTTATGTTATTTAATCTACCAAGCCCTTGTATAAACAGCTTTTCTATTCCACATTTTCTATTCTGCTCAACAAATCTCCCAAAGGGACATAATTTTCTTTAATTACCAACTTCCCCCAGCTGTCTCTGAAAGAACACTGTCCTTTCTAGTCTCCTCTAAAGACCACAATTAGTGCCCTGAAAAGTAATGAATTGATTCACTATTTTGATGAAGGAATGAATGAATCTAAGATGTCTAAAATTCTCTAAAAAATTTGAGAACAAGTGCCAATTACTTAGGGACAAATGATTCATTTCCTGGGAGCAGGAGCCGTTGTTGTTAACCCTGAAGTTATCACAGGATTATGCACACAGGACAATTGAAAAGAGAATTTTTGGGGGAAACAGTAAGGCTCACGGGAGAATTTCTAAGTGTGATGAAGTTGGGCTGGCCTCTAGACATAGATAGAAAAGGGACATTTAATGAAAGCTTTTCAACCAATGAATCTAGAGGTCACGAAAGATGCAAAAGATCGGTGTTCTCATTGTCATAGTTCACATTTCTGCAAGAGTTAAATCGAAAATCCTAAAATGCTCACATTTTTATTTCCCACATGGCTCTACTAATGGTTTTCCATGATTATCTGCTTCTGCTAACATAACATGTATTATAGAACCTCAGGATAATATGATCAAACTATCATCCAAAGCACTGTATTTTTGTTCTATACACAATACAGTTGAATGATGGTACTATATAGCAATGGCTGAATGATAGTAAGGGTTGAGACCATTCACTTTCCATCTAAATTCCCTTCTACAGGAATCAGAATCAGTAGTGAGGAGACGGACACAAACCTCTATGAAACCCTCCAACATGTCATATTTGAACCCTGGAACCGTAACCTTGATCGGCATTCCTGGACTAGAGGATTTGCAGTTTTGGATTGGGTTTCCTTTTTTTGCTGTGTGCCTAGTGGCTCTTTTTGGAAATATCATTTTACTGATCATTATCCCTGCAGAACGCAGCTTACACCAGCCCATGTACATCTTCCTGGCTGTGCTGGCAGCTACTGACGTGGGACTCTGCGCAGCCATTGCTCCCAAGATGTTGGCCATCTTTTGGTTTGGATCTGGCACCATGCCTTTCGATGCCTGCCTCGCCCAGCTGTTCTTCATCCATGCCTTGCAGTGCATGGAGTCAGGAATCCTGTTGGCCATGGCCTTTGACCGCTACATCGCCATCTGTGATCCTTTGAGGCACAAGTCCATCCTCACACCTTCTGTGCTGGGTGCTATGATGGTGGTGGGGGCAATCCGAGCTATCGTCCTGGTTGGTCTCTTACCCATTCTAATCAAAAGGCTGCATGTCTTCCATTCTGTTCATATTGCCCACTCTTACTGTGAGCACATGGCTGTGGTCAAGCTGGCTGCAGAAGATGTTCTAGTCAATAAAGCATGCGGTCTGTTTGTGGGCTTTAGCATTCTGGGATTTGACATGATTTTTATCGTCATATCCTATGTCTTGATTTTTCAGGCTGTTTTTCGTCTAAAGCAAAAGGAGGCACGGCTCAAAGCATTTAACACATGCACAGCTCATATTTTTGTTTTCCTTGAGTTTTATATTCTTGCCTTTTTCTCCTTCTTCAGCCATCGTTTTGGACATGTCCCCCCCTCAACTCACATACTTCTGTCTACTATCTACCTCCTTCTGCCACCTGCACTCAACCCTATTGTCTACGGTGTAAAAAACATGGTGATTCGTAGGCGTGTGGCACAGATTTTCTTTCTGAATCATGGATCCCAGCAGTGAGTTATCACATGGTCATGCCAAGGGTGCTGTTGCTGTCTATAGATGATGGCAGTCTGGACTCTGGGTGCTCACTGTTGGAGTTTCACATCATCATTCTGGAGCATAAAGAGATTTATTTCTAAAATTATATCTAGGTTGACATAAAAAGTTTTCAGGTGAAGATTGATATTATCTCTCTAATGAATTTGAGTTCTTATCTTTACCATGTCCTTCTGTTTACTTTCTTTGGATTTAATTTGTAATTTTTTTTTACTTCATGATAAAAATATTTTGCGATTAATTTTCAAAATAATTCTTTTGAATATGCACATTTTGACTTTTGCATTTATTTTAATCATTGATTTTTCTGTATCAAATATATTTTGCTATTCTATATTTTACTTCTTATTCAATTAAAATAAGACCAATATTTACTGTGATTACTGTGTTAACTCATGACATTTTGAATATGTATTGCCTTATTTCCAAATACTTACGGATTTTGATAATCTTTGGTTATTGAATTCCGATTTAATTTCATTTCTATTAGGGAATATGTTTTAGAATTTTAAATACTTGAAATGTGTTAGATTTGCTTATTGGCCCAGTGTAAACATCTATATTATGTGTCCTCGAAGTGAAATAATTGTCCACTGTTTATGGTTTTGTTCTATTGCCATATATAGATGAATAGATATATATATATATACACAAACCAATAGTCCATTTATACCTCAAGAAATAATGGAAAGAAGAACAAATTCAAGATAAATAAATTGAAAATGGAAGTGATAATTATAGAACAGGAATCAATTAAATATAAAACAAATGATGGGGGAAAGTACAGACAGAGAGAGAACAAATTACTGTCATAAATAAAGATGAAAGAGGATATATTACTATCTACATTAAAACAGCAAAAATAATATATTGTGAATAAATGTGTCACTGAAATAAACAATGTAAATAAAATGAACACAATCTTTGTGTGTGTGTGTGCATGTGTGGTACTGAGTATTGAACCCAGGGGTGTTCTAACTCTGAATTACACCCCCAGCCCTACTTTATTTTTCATTTGAAACAGGGTCTCACTAAGTTGTGGAGGGCCTCACTAAATTGCTGAGGCTGACTGCCATTCTCCTGTCTCAGCTCCCCAAGTACTGGGATTATAGGTGTGAGCCACTACACCCTGCTAACACATTCTCGAAATATGTAAATTTCAAAAATTGGAACAAAAGAAGTATAAAATCTGAATTGCTCTATCACTAAAAAACAATTGAATACAAAATACTTTCATTTGGGAGTTATATCAAATATTTAAGCAAAAACTAGTGTCAATTTCAAACTCTTTCAGAAAGTAAGAGGAATGGTATCTTCCGGTTCATTTTATAAGATCTTCATAGTCCTGATTTTAAAATCTATTAATGATATTTAAAAACCCATATCCATCATGAGAATAGAAACAAATATATCTAACAAAATGTTGGAGAGGCCAAACAAAAATAACATGATAATAAATCTAATCGAGTGGACTTTATATAGGAATGAAAGATAGTTTTAGCATTTTACAAATCACAATGTTAACCATATTAAAAATAAACATAAGAAAAAATATAACAATTTTAATGTATTAAAAATATTAGCAAGTCCGAGAGGTATTGTATAAAATTTTAAAAAATTCACAAATATCTTTGGCTGCCTTCCCGGTTAATAGTGAATATTGAACATTTTTCCCCAAATTCAAGAATAATTCAAGGATATCTCTTTCTACGATTTCTATCACATATTGTGTTTGAGATCTGAGTCAGTATAATAAGGAAAATAGGCAAATGTTTAAAAAGAAAAGAAGAAATAAAACTTTTATTTGCAATAATATTGTTACCAAACTAGAAAATGCTTAGTATTTTTAAAAATTTTATTGACATGTATTAATTTACATATTAATGGGGTTAAGTGTGATATTTCCATGCATGCATATAGCGTGCATTGAGCAAATCCAACCACCCTTTTCCCACCTTCTCTCCTCACACACCCTTCTCAGTCTCTAGTAATAACTCTCCAACTTTCAGATTGACACATTTTACCTTCTATATATGAGAGAGAAAATGAGATCTAATGCAAAATATATAAAGTCCAGAGCGGATCATCTCAGCAATCATCTGATTATGACAAAGATACCATAAAATGAAGTAGAAGATGTTTTTTTCTTAGCAGCATATGGTGTTGAGTAAGCAAAATATGAATATGCAGAAAAACAAATTTTGACTCCAAACTTATACCATTGGAAATAAAATCTGTTTTAGATTTCTTCTATATTTAAATGTGATAGGCAAAATAAAAAAGCTGCAAATGAAATGGGGTATTATATCTTCTTGAATTTGTGATAAGAAAATGATTCTTAAATATGATTTAAAATATAAACATTGGAGGATATATTAATAAATTATAGTGCACTAAAATTAAATATTTATATTCATCTAAAATGATATTAAGTGAAAAGGGAAGAACATACATATAGATAAAAGATATATACGTTGCATACACTAAAATATAACTCAACTGGAATATAATATACATTGTAAATACACTGAGTTCTAAATCCATAGACTTGGTAAATCTCTTTATGTATTTTTACTGTTTTATTTTTTCAACATACAGATTCTGCATAGCTTGTAAATACTTGAGGATTTAGATTTTTAAGCTAATGAGAATACATTTTAAAATTTTATTTCCAAGTTTTCCATGGTAATGTATGAAAGTATGATAGATTTATGTGCATTAATATTTTATCCTGTTACTCTGATAAACTCAACCATTAGTTTCAGAAGGATTGTTGCTGATTCCTGGATATTTTCTATGTAGACAATCATGTTATTTGTAAATAGAGATGGGTTTAGTTCTTCTGTTTTTTCTGAATGTCTTTGATTTATTTTTACCCTTGTTGCATATACTAGGGTTTCAGTTATGATATTGAATTGGAGTAGTGAGAATGGGAGAATGAGCATCCTCATGTTGTTCTGTTATAAAGAACAATCATTCAGTTCTTCATCATTAAGTGTGATGTTAACTGTGGGTTTTTCCTACATGTCCTTTAAAATTTGAAGCACCCATTCAACTTCTATTTTTCTCATGATTGGATATATATTTTCTTATTATATCAAAAATGAATATATGTTTTTAAAATGCTTTTTTTTCCACTACAGATAATACTTCTTTGTATGCATTTCTTTTTTAAATATCTTTTTATTTATATATATATATATATAAATATATATAATATACAATATTATATATAAAATATTATATATATTATTGGTGCATTGTAATCATACATCTTGATGCAGTTCAGGATGATAGAGGCATACCTGCACACAGCACTCTGTGAATCCTCCCCCAGTTCCCACCCCACTCCCTCTCTCTCTCCATCTTCTGGTACTCAGCACAATGATTGGCTTTGATACATTTGTGTATGAACATCATGTCCATTGAGGTGTTTCCCTTTTCAGGTCTTCCTCCCCCCTCCCATCTACCTCAGTTAGATCCCCTCCTTCACTCTACTAATGTTTCTCATTTGTTTGGAGTCCCTCCTGTGTTCCAATTTCTCCCTTGCTTCTGCATAGGAGGGAGAATATCCACTCCTTCATTTTTCTGTGACTAACTAATCACTCTTTGCATAATATTCTGCATTTCCATCCATTTCCCTGCAGATAATGTAATTTTGTTCTTCTTTATGTCTGAGTAGAATTGCATTATATATATATATACATATATACATATATATATCCAATAGGAGTGGTATAGTTGGGTCATATGGTAGATTCTGTTCCATTCTTCTGAGGATCCTCCACACTGTTTTCCAAAGTGGTTGCACTAATTTGCAATCCCACCAACAATGTATCAGAGTTCCTACTTCTCCACATCTTGCCGGTATTTATTATTGCTTGTGTTTTTAATGATTGCCATTCTACTTGGGGTTAGGTGAAATATCAAGATAATTTTGATTTGTATCTCTCTGATTGCTAATGATATTGAACATTTATCATACATTTATTGGCCATTTGTATTTCTTCTTTTGTGAAGCATCTATTTAGTTCACTTGCCCATTTTTTGATTGGGTTATTTAAATTTTTTGGTGGTGAGTTTCTTGAGTTCTCTCAATATTCTAGACAGTAGTCCTCTATTAGAAGAGTAGCTGGCAAAAAATTTTTCCCATTCTGTTGGTTCTCTATTGAGGTTCTTGATAGTTTCCCTTGCTGCACAGAAGCTCTTTAGTTTAATGCAATTCCATGTATTAATCCTAGTTTTAATTTCTTGTGTTTTTTGGTCTTGTTTAAGAAGTTTCTACTCATGCCTATATGTTGGAGTTGGTCATATGTCCTCTTCAAGTAACTACAAAGTCTCTGATCTAATTTCTAGGTCTTTGATCCATCATGAGTTGACTCTTCTGATGGGTGAGAATGTGGGATTTATTTCCATTTTTATGTCAGAAGGAGAATTTAGAACTTTAATAGTTGAAATTATTGGAAATTTTAGACAAGAGTTCAGGGAAATCTTGAGAAAAATGAAAGATCATATTAACAAAGAAACTGATACCCTGAACAGGAATCAAAAAGAAGCTCTGAAGGTACTGATGTATTCAATAAATAAAATGAAAACATGAATACAAATTATCAATGGCAGACTAGACCACATGGGAAACAGAAACTCACTCCTAGAAGATGACCACTCCAAAAATGAATGCATGGTCTATAATTTAGAAAAATAAATTCAGTAGCATGAACTGGACATTCAAGAGATTTGGGATAACTTTAAAAGAGCAAACCTGAGAATGATAGACATAGAAGAAGGTCTAGAAGCCAAAACCAAAGGAATCAGAAATCTCTTCAGAAAAATATCAGAATTTCCCAAACATAGAAAACAAGGAACAGGAAACATATAGAACCCCTATTATACAAGATCAGAGAAAATGTTCACCACGCCACATAATAATCAGATTGACTAATGTAGAGGCCACGAAGAGAATCTTAAATGCAATGAG
>PVJS01022008.1:20000-30939 GCA_004027185.1 Glis glis
AGGACCATAGGTTTTAGGACAGTCTTAGCAAGTAGTGAGACTCTTATCAACCTAGTGAGACCCTGTTTCAAAATAGAAATAAAAAAGGGCTGGGGGTGGAGCTCGGAGGTAGAATGCCCTGGGTTCAATCCCTAGTACCACACAGACACACACACACACACACACACACACACAAATGGTATTTCCATGTTCTCGTCTCTTAGAAACAACTTCTCATGAGGTACAAGAGTGTTTTCTGTCTATGTGCTTTGAAGCGATGAACATCCTTTTTTCTGCAAAGTAGGGATAAGTCTCAGAAGTGCAATGACCTCTCAAGGGGCTGGGTCTGTAGCATCAACAGGAGATCAGCTGAGATTCTACAAAAAGCCAAGAAATGAAGCAGCTTAAGCCAGATGATGCAAGACACGTAGCTATTAACACCGCTCCAAATCCATGTGTGAGAAAGGATCTGTGTTCACCTGGTTCCATCTAGGAATGTGTTTCTCTGGGTGAGTTCCCTCTCCATGTGTTAAGACCTGTACATAGCTAAGAATTTCTCACTGTAGCAAATTTTAAGAGGAAGAAGAAAAGCTAGTAAATCAGGAATCTTAGTCCTGTATCTCTCAGTAACAAACCCGCCTTTAGCATAACCATCTTCCTTATTGATACTCAAATGGTTTGCATATTTGTTTTATCAACAATACATTATATGGGCTAGATTAATGTCATTTACAGAGGGAAGAGATTCAGTTGACTTAGTACTGTCTTTTAAATTGCATGTAAGAAAACTTAATGGGCACACTCACATGAAGAAAGAACAAAGTGAGAAGAGTTTTCAGGATCCTCTTCCATTTTTTTACCTACAAAATAGTTTTTACATTGATTGGTTTATTTTTTTTAATAAGAAACAGTAGTAAATTCCTATTCTTTTCTCCATTCAGAAACCAGTATTAACATTTACTGATGTGATTATCATAACAAAATTAAGCTGGACATGATGGCTTACACCTGTAATCCCCATATTCAGGAGGCTGAGACTGGAGGATTGCAGGTTCAAGGACAGCTTCAGTAACAGATATATAGTGAGACTCTCAGCAACCTAGTTAGAACCTGTTTCGAAACAAAAAATAGAAAGAGCTGTGGTTGTAGCTCAGAGGTAGAATGCCCCTGGGTCAATCCCTAGTACACCCCCAACAAACAAAAGTCAAGTTGCACAGAATCCATGTCTTTGCTGTCACAGAAGCAATTTTAAAATGCTTTTTAAAAAATGAGTGTTCCGCCGGGCATGGTGGCACACGCTTGTAATCCCAGTACTTTGGGAGGCGAAGACCGGAGGATCTGGGTTCGTGGCCAGCCTCAGCTCTCTCTCTCTCTCCCTGTCTCTCTGTCTCTTTCTCTCTCTCTCTCTACTAAGTGAGGCCCTCAGCAACCTTGTGAGACCCGGTTTCAAAATAAAGTATAAAAAAAAAAATAGGGCCGGGGGTGTAGCGCAGAGGTAGAACGCCCCTGGGTTCAATCCTGATACCACAAAAAAAAAAAAAAAATGAGTGTTCCTGCATTTTCCATTTACTTACTAATATTTTTTGGTGGCACTGGGAAATGAACCCAGGGGTGTTCTACCACTAAGTTATACCCCACCATTATTATTATTATTATTGTTATTATTATTAATTTTGAAAAAGGGTCTCACTAAGTTACAATTTGCTGGCCCTGAACCTGTGATACTCCTGTCTCAGCCTCCCAAGTACTGGAATTACAGGCATGCGCCAATGTGCCCAGGAACCTACTAAATTTTTAAAGAAGGTAGGTTATTTCTCAGGTGATATAGCCAAAACTAGTTTAAATAAGTTGAATTTATTGATTTCAAAAAAAGAATGCATATGATTGGGACATTGTTTTTCTATTGAAAAAGTGATCATTTATTCTCTTACATGATTGTCCAGTCTTACCAATCTGGCTGAGCAGTCATTCAGCTCCAGAAAATACATCATCTAATGGAATTTATACAAATTCCTTCTTCATAAGATTTCCTTTTTTGCATATTTTATTGCATCTGTCCTCAAGAAGGTAGTAGTGCCTCTCTGACTTCATTTAAGTCTTCATATCCATAGGCTCTGACAGGCATTACCTACCAGACATTGCTTATACTTTTCCCTAATTTGTCCTGAGATGTTCCTTTATAATCTTATATTTAGTCCTCCCAGTAATCCAATGAGTTAAGTGATTTTATGTCCCATTTATGGTGAGGTAAATTATAGATCCAGCATTCTATGACTTTATATACCATACTTACAGAAGAAAATTAATGTGATCATTATCTATTATGGTGAGGCTGGAGCTAATTTTTACTTTTATACTTAATTAGGCAACTTATCAATAATGATTTCAGATGTGTTTTCTTTTTGTAGGTCCACTCAGCTTTATCTTTAACAGTTTGTGTCACCTTAACAAGATGTGTGCATCTTTATCAGCAATTGCTCTTAGAGAATTCACCACTTCCTAAACCTAACCTCTATTCCTGTGGGCATCAAAAAGAATATCTTCATACAAAATTTCTAATTTTTTAATCCATATCTGTTTATTTCCTTGGCCATAGCCTATTGACATCTGTGGCTATACAGCTCATAAAACAAGGTTTTCTACTCTCTCTCAACTACTAACACATTTTGTGTTTATTATATTGGGGGAACTTCTCATTATATCCACATTGTATTCCTTCTCTGAAACCATTCTATTCTATTTCTGTATTTTATATTATAATTTATTTGTCATTCACTTATTTTTTATTTTTATTTTGAGAGAGGGTATCACTAAATTGCCCAGGCTGACCTTGAGCTTGCGATCCTCCTGCTTCAGCCTCCCAGGTAACTGGGATTACAGGTATGTGCCACCACTCCCAGTTCTTTTTCTATAATTTTATAGGAAAAACTCCTCTAGTTTTCTTTCAATTAAAAAATTGAAAGTGTAATACTCCTTATTCAGTCAATATATTTGACTATGATACAATCATAAAGAAGATGGAGTAAAACTTTTGTGTTATTTTCAGCTTGTGAAATGGCTGATTTTTTAAAGTAAGAAGGTATATAATTTTGCTTTAAGCTTTAGTTAGTACTTGGCAAAAGAAAGAGGACAAACAAATTATTAAAAGATCATATGTTTTGGTGAGTGTGACCTGAGACAATATATTCAAAGGTATCAAAATTATATTCACTGGCAACTGGTAATATAAAATGGAAAAAGGCACCTAAATTAGGCTGAAATCCCTTATAAGCAATGGAGCCCTCCCCTTTTGCCTCTGAGGCACAATAGTATCACCAGAATACTTAAGCTACATTGGTTATCCATCAGGCTAGTTTCTGTGAGCTACATCCTATACCAAATAATTATCTCTTTTTAATCAACTGACTTCTTATCTATTTCAACTTTGTGTGTCCTAGATCTATGAGTAATTAGATCACCTTCCACTGTGTTCTGCTCGCACTTATGAACTGGAATTAACTCAATGAATCAAACATGCTCAGCCACTACTGATAAATGAATGACTCCTACATAATGCCTATAAGAACCTGGATAAACTGACCTGCACATAGGTAATGCGACCAATAGTATTGAAGAGACAAAAACTCTTCACTCCCTGATCTGAGAGGCAATTCCTAAGATGTGGGGAAAAGCACTTCATAACCCCAAACCAGAGAAACCTTATTCTTTTCTGTTCTATTCAGAGACCAATGCCGACATTTACTGACCTGATTACCACAGAAAGCTATTTTGCACATAATGCATGCCCTTACCATCACAGAAGCATTTTTAAATGGGCAAGCCTGCCACTCTTTGAAGATTTGAGCTTTGAGCTAATGAGAATGAAGATCTATACTAGGACTTCAAATGTCACAAGGGAATTTAACCTAATCTGAAACGTGTCTGGAGTTTGGAGATGAATGTGGACAAAAAGTTAAGTTTGCCACCTATGACACCATCTGAGAAGACTCTGAAGACTAGCAGAATCAATACTTAGTTTTCATTTATGAAATTTCTAGGGGATGGACATTAGATAATATTCCTCATCCACAGATATCCACATTGGATTTTTATTATTAGTGCATATTAATTTTACAAAATAAGGAGTTTCATTATGACATTTTCACATATGCATATAACATGCAAATTGGCTTTTTGAAAAGATATCCAAGAGCAGTGTCCTGTACTGACCTAAATTGATGCCCAAAGATTTGAAGCCACATGGTCACATTTCCATCCATATTTATCATGTGCTGAGAGGAAATATGAGGTCATTGTCTTGCATCCTCTCCGTTCAGTTTTTCTCTTAATAGTTAACAGGATAAGTGGTGATTAGAGGATTTTGCAGTCTCATGGGATCCAGCAACATATCATATCTGAACCCAAGGACGGTGATCCTGATCGGTATCCCTGGACTAGAGCATGTGCAGTTTTGGATTGGATTTCCCTTCTTTGGCGTGTGCCTGGTGGCTTTGCTGGGGAACATTTTCTTGCTAATCATTATCCCTGCAGAACGCAGCCTGCACCAACCAATGTACGTCTTCCTGGCAGTATTGTCAGCAACTGACCTAGGTCTCTGTGTAGCCATTGCTCCTAAGATGTTGGCCATCTTCTGGTTCGGTTCTTACTCCATGGCTTTTGATGCCTGCCTCGCCCAGCTCTTCTTCATCCATGCATTGCAGGGCATGGAGTCTGGCATCCTGTTGGCCATGGCCTTTGACCGCTATGTTGCCATCTGTGATCCTCTGCGGCACACGTCCATCCTCACCCCTTTCTTTCTAGTTCGAGTGGTCCTGTTGGTGGCAATTCGGGCAACAGTGCTTGTTGGGATTTTACCCATTCTACTCAAACGACTGCAATATTTCCGCTCTGTGGTGATTGTCCATTCTTACTGTGAGCACATGGCTGTGGTCAAGTTGGCTGCAGAAGATGTCCATATCAACAAAATATATGGGCTTTTCGTGGCTTTTGCAATTCTGGGTTTTGACATGATCTTTGTCTTCATCTCCTACATTCTGATTTTTCAGGCTGTTTTTCATCTTCCCCAGAAAGAGGCACGAATCAAAGCCTTCAACACTTGTACGGCTCATATTGTTGTCTTCCTGGAGTTTTATATTCTTGCCTTTTTTTCCTTCTTCAGTCACCGTTTTGGCCATGTTTCACCCTATGCCCATATCCTCTTGTCCACCATCTATCTGCTTGTGCCGCCTGCCCTTAACCCCATTGTCTATGGGGTGAAGACCAAGGAGATCCGCAGGCGGGTTGCTCACATTTTTATTCGGAAGCCTGACACTCAGCAATGATCCAACAAGTAATAGTCAAAGGAAAAATATACATTTGTCTGTGTAAGGTGAAAATTCATTGTACTCCTTATAGCTATTTTGGTGAGACTTTTTACAAAAAAAATGACCTCTCTTACCTAATTATGATGTATAACTACAATACACCAATAAAAGTATAAAAAATTATTACCCCTAAGGAATTTATGTTCCTAAGACAGGAGCAGTCAGAATATGATATAAACTTGCGTGAAAAGTATGCATATATCTCATAAATTCCTTCTATCCTTCCATCTGTCTTTTTCTCCCTTCCTTATGGTCTTTTGCCTTTCTTCCATCTTATTTTCTCTTTTATTCTTATACCCCATTCATGCATCCACTGTGCCTTTCTGTAATATTAAAGATAGGTTAGCCTTTAGATACAACAGTGGCAATGGCATATTCTATGATTCTATAGAGATGATATAAGATATTGGCAAGTGTAGTTTTAAGTTATTTAGGCTTTGGTAAGTTAAAGTATATGTGTGTATCACGTTGAACCCCACTATGATGTATAATTACAGTGCACTAATAAAATATTAAAATGTTAAAATAACAGCTAAAAATCATACCAGCCACATAAGTTTTATATAAGTAAATGCTATTTATAATGTGGCAAAAAAGCAATAGGCTTAGTTCCACATGGAAAAGCAACTATTATAGATTTTTAGAAGGAACCAAAGAAAGCTTTGAGAGGAAGTCATAGCAAGTGTGAGATTTGAACAATAAATTCTACTTCAGATAGCAAAATGTCATTTGCCATAAGTTCAATTCATTTTTCAATCACTATTATTAGAACTCAGGTAGTTTTTCAGGTGTGTATAAATCTGACTTCTTTGAGCATGCAAAACTAGGCTCATCTCTGCTTCCATCAGTGAATGAAATATACCAATCATTTTGCAATAGGGGTTATGCATTAATATCCTATCATATGATTCTTGGTTTTATTTGACTGCAAAATACAGTTGTTTCATTGAGTAAGCCAACCATTCAAGTTTTCAGATCATAACTGCCTAGGATGGCTTTGGAAAGAGCCCATTATGTGTGTTGGAACTCCAATAAACATATATATATATTTTTTTTTTGCCAAAAGGCCATTAGGAGGTAATTTGAGAAATTTTGAGATCTAAGCTGTTAAATTATCAAATACTCTGATGAGTAACATGTAACATTGTCTTTTCTCCTGTTCTTGTCCCTGTAAAGGACTTACAAGCTATTGAATAAAAGCCAAGATATTGAAGTTTAGCCATTTCCTTAGTTCTTTATCATGTCAGATCTTTCTCTTCAGGGCCTCTGTGACTTGAGAGCATATACACTGTTACAATTACCACCACACAAACGTTAATATTAGTTCACCCAGTCTCCCCACTTACTACAGTATTTTTCTCTCCTCTTGATGGTCAAGTGAATGACTTATACCATCATTTAGGGTAGGAAGAAAAGATCAATGATCACCTTGTAATGATCTCCATCTATCAATGGGCGATAAATAACATCAGGATACCCTGTCAAGCATTCTCACAAAGGAAGTCAAAGCAAGAATTTTGGTGTAGGCCGGGCGTGGTGGCACACACTTGTAATCCCAGTACTTGGGAGGCGGAGACCGGAGGATCCAGGTTCGTGGCCAGCCTCAGCTAATTAGTGAGGCCCTCCACAACTTCGTGAGACCCAGTTTCAAAATAAAGGATAAAAAAATAGGGCTGGGGGTGTAGCTCGGAGGTAGAACACCCCTGGGTTCAATCCCCGGTACCGCAAAAAAAAAAAAAGAATTTTGTTGTAAATGGTATATTTGTGAGTTAATCCAAGAAAAAGTTGTGGAAGAGAACACAAGTGTGATAGTGGAGGGGAGAACATCAATACATGTCACTGCTGTGGACTATCAGAGCTCCTCTTGCTAGGGATACTTGGGGAAACTTCAAGAAACACATTTCCAGATGACTCTAGTGAGTGGCTAGAAACGTGAGGCATTTATCCAGTGATCCCCAGTCCTTATTGTTAGATGGTACCTTCTAGAATTGCGCATCCCCAGTGCTTCTCACACATTGCCCTGCTCCTGTCACTGTCTGCTATATGAGATCTATTCACCTATTTATTCATTTTGTTTTATTTTATTTTTTGGTACTGGGGATTGAACCTAGGGACAGTCTATTTCTGAACTACACCTTCAGCCCTATTTTATTTTTTATATTGAAACAAGTTCTCACTAAGTTGCTGAGGCTGGCAACAAACCTAGAATCTTCCTGTCTCAGCCTGTACTAGGATTACAGATGTGCCCCACCATGCCAGGCTTCACTTGATATTATACATTTTAACTCAATTCTTTTTTAATGGCTGCTAAAGCTTTTTGATAAACTTTTATTAGTTCATTATAATTATACATCATAGTGAGATTCAAAGTAATACAAACATACATGCACACAGCACTTGGTGTATTTAACTCAATTCTTGTTAGAGGTGCCATATGATAGTATACTAATCGTTATAGCCAGAGAGGGGACTATGGCACATTGGATTTTTCAAATGTTGCCAGACCGATGGGTTCTTGTGCTCTCCATCAGGAGAATGAGACAAAGGCACAGGTGCTATGGGAACAAGACTTCATGGTGACTTCTTGCTTGTGGCAGAAGGAAGGGATGGTGCTGACCTCAGAGAATGTCAGGTTCATTCCCAGCTAAACAAGAGAACCAGTAGTTTTTTTTTTTTTTTTTTTTTGCGGTACTGGGGATTGAACGCAGGGGCGTTCTACCTCTGCGCCACACCCCCAGCCCTATTTTTTTATGCTTTATATTTGAAACCGGGTCTCACGAAGTTGCGGAGGGCCTCACTAGGGAGAGAGAGACAGGGAGAGGGAGAGAGAGAGAGAGAGAGAGAGAGGAGAGAGATAGATCAATCGATCGATCGTGCACGCGCGCATGTGCACTGAGGTTGGCCGCGAACCCGGATCCTCCGGTCTCCGCCTCCCAAAGTACTGGGATTACAAGCGTGCGCCACCACGCCCGGCTTCAGTAGTTTTTTTTTAACATGCTTTTATTGGTGCATTGGAGTCTCACATCACAATGAATATGTATTTGATGTTAATATACATGCACACAGCTCTTAGTGTCCCCCACCTCCCCCCACCCATATGAAGTACCGAGAATGATTTTGGTATATTCTCATGTGTACACATTGTTTATCATAGTAATTCCACTGATTCACTTCTTTCTTGCCCTTTCCCTTCCCTTCTACCACTTCCCTTGCCCCACTGAGGGTTCTCCATTATCAAACCAGAGTCCCTTGTGTGTCCCCACTACTCCCTAGGTTGCACATATTAATGAAAACATATGTCCCTTCTTTTTTTTGTGATTGGCTGATCTCGCTTAACATAATGTTTTCCAGATCCTTCCATTTTCTTGCAAATGATGTTATTTTGTTTTTCTTTATTGCTGAGTAGAATTCCATTGTGTGTATTTCCCATAATTTTGTAATCCACTCCTCTGTTGATGGACACCTAGGTTGGTTCCATAATTTGGCCACTGTGAATTGTGCTGCTATGAACATGGGTATCTATATATTACTGTTGTTTTCTAGTTTCAATCCCTTTGGTATGATACCCAGTAGTGCTATAGCCGGATCATATGGTGGGTCCATTCCCAGTTGTCTGAGGAATCCCCACACTGATCTCCATAGTGGTTGAACTAGTTTGCAATCCCACCAACAGTGTAGAAGAGTCCCAATTTACCCACATCCTCGCCAACATTTTTTGTTGTTTGACTTCTTAATGATTGCCATTCTAATTGGTGTTAGATGAAATCTTAGAGTGGTTTTGATTTGCATCTCCCTGATTGCTAGTGATGTTGAACATTTTTTCATGTATCTATTGGCCATTTGTATCTCTTCTTCTTCTGCTCATCAAAGAAAACCATCAAGAGCCTAAAGAGAAAGCCTATGGAATGGGAGAAGATCTTTGCAAGCTATCCCTCCGACAGAGGTCTAATATCTAGGATACACAAAGAACTTAAAAGACTTTACACTAAAAAAACAAATAATCTGATCAAGAAGTGGGCAACAGAACCAGCAGTTTTTAATCCAAGTGAGCAGATCTTTTCGCAAGGGGAATAAGGATTTAGGAATGAGTGAATGGTGGTACACACCTAAAATCTCAGTATTTGGGAGGCAGAGACAGGAGGATCACGGGTATGAGGCCAGCTTCAGCAATTTAGTGAGATCCTTAGCAACAGAGCCAGACCCTGTTTTCAATAAATAAATACTCTGTTTCAATAAATAGCTAAATTAATAATTAACTAACTAAATACATTTTTAAAAAGGGCTGAGGGTGTAGCTCAGAGGCAGAATGCCCCTCAGTTCAATCCTTGGTTAGAAAAAAAAAAGAGGAAGTTTAGAAATGTTAATTGGTTTTAGGTGCATTTCAAAAGGTTTTTTGGTGGTTTTATTTTTTCTTCTTTTCCTGTGAGCATATTTTAGCTCCTGAAGGAAGCAAGGCTACTCTGTCAGCCTGGAGCCAACTTAGTTTTCGTATCTGTATGGATGCCACATCCTGTATAAACATTTCTGCTTTGTGATAAGGGTGAGTTCTTTGGCCGTTAAGAGAGCACACAGGTGGAGAAGGTAGAAATCATGGCAATTAACAAATTGAGGGCGTTGGCAATTTAATATCTCACATCCTGGCTCTAATAATGCACCTGGCCTTGAAGCTGATAAGCACATGCCAAGCTTTGAATAGCAAGCAAGTTATGAATTAAGGCCCAGGAGTGCATTTGCCCTTTGTCCCTGTCTCTACAAAGATGTCCATAACAGTATCTTCCATGCTACATATTTTTCTGTAATGTAACCCTCAGGCAGTGAGTCTATTTCTCAACATCTGGATTTGGGCAGATCTTCTGATTGCATTGGCCAGTAGAACACTGTGGAAGTGATGCTGTCAGTTCGTATATAGACCATATCTGGCCCAGCCCTTCTGCTTTTTACCTCTCGAAGTCCTGAAACATCACGAAAGAAAACCAGGCTAACATGACAGAAAGAAAACTGAGTGGGAGGAGATCTAAGGCACCGGGCGTGTCTGGGAAGATGCCAGACTGAATGCCCATTCTGGTTGTGCACACACATGACTCCAGCCTCAGCCCCTTTTTGTCATACCACTCTGTGAGGAACCTCAGTCAACCTGAACTCTATAAATTCTACAGTGGTTCCTAGTTCTGGAAAAGATAATCACAATAATTGAGAAGGGAATATACTTCAGGACACCCATTGATCCACTGAAGGTGAAAAACATGACCTAAGTAATATTCAGAAATACAGTCAAAGAGATTTCATTATGAAAAGATCCTCAATGAAGAAGAAAGCTAGGAAAACAAATGCTTCTTCTCTTCCCCTTCCTCGCCCCATTTCTCCCTCTTTCTATGCCCTCTCTTTCCTTTGCTCACTGCTTTCATTCTCCTAGATCTTCTTCTTTCTTGCAATAAGCTATTTTTTTTTTTTGCGGTACCAGGGATTGAACGCAGGGGCGTTCTACCTCCGCGCTACGCCCCTGGCCCTATTTTTTATACTTTATTTTGAAACCGGGTCTCACGAAGTTGCGGAGGGCCTCACTAAGGAGAGAGAGAGAGAGAGAGAGAGAGAGAGAG
>PVJS01022009.1:0-30938 GCA_004027185.1 Glis glis
AGGATCCGGGTTCGCGGCCAGCCTCAGCTCTTGCTCTGTCTCTCTCTCTCTGTCTCTCTCTCTCTCCTTAGTGAGGCCCTCCGCAACCTCGTGAGACCCGGTTTCAAAATAAAGCATAAAAAATAGGGCCAGGGGCGTAGCGCGGAGGTAGAACGCCTCTGCGTTCAATCCCCGGTACCGCAAAAAAAAAAAAAAAAAAGAAAGGGGAGAAAAACCAAGATATTGGCAGAACCATAATGCACAAGTTGAGGGGAAGAGGAATAAAGATATGAAGGTAGAAAATATTTGGCTGCAGAGTGGGATACGTGGAGAGAATGGGAATTAAGAAGGCTAGATTAGCAGGTGGTAGGGCCATAACACAGAGAGAATTCCATCCCTGGGTGAGGATTGCCAACTTTATTTTGTGGATAATAGGGGGCCAGATGTTTTTAGCAGGAGAGTGATACCATCAGGGTGTTGCTTCAGGAGGACTGATCTGATATGAGGAGGGAAGAAGAGGCCAACATTGACCCAACCTCATCCTCCACCACTAGTCCACACTAGGATAAAGGATGCAACCAAATGCAAATTCGAGGTGTGTGGTATGTTTCTATTATAAGCAAAGGTGGCATGTTGGAGGGTGGTCTCTGGGAATGACTGGGGTTTCCAATTTCCAGGTAAGCGTGCACCTGTCTAGAGCAGGTGAGGGTCCTGGAAGTATATCTGGTGGCATGGTTAGGGTTATGGATGAAGCCAGTCACATGTCCCGTGTGATAATTTACAAATAAGGAAGCAACAACTGTGCCCTGGTCTGAGACTTTTCTCTGATGTTTTCAAGTTGCTAGAATGTTGGGTTAAAACCAGTAGTTTTTTTTTTTTTTTGAGCCACTGAAGGAAAGAATGTGGGCAAAATGAAAGAGGTGTCCCCCTTCATCTCAGAAAGATTGTATGTGTGTGTGTGTGTGTGTGTGTGTGTGTGTGTGTGTGCACAGCACACACAGGAACCCCCAAAATGAAGCTGAAAGTGTTAGGTGTAGGGCTTGGAGCTCTTCCTGAGTCACTGCTCTTGTTCCTGGGTGTGGGAGAGCATGTAAATTCTGTCCCTGTAATTCAGTAATACAGTACCTCAATAATGGGATGCTTTCAAAGCTGACTGGAAGATGGATTATTTTTCCAGTTATAATATGTGAGATGATGTTTATATGAATTTTATTTTGTGCAACTGGACTATCAATAAGAGACTGAGCTTAAAGTATTTTCACTCTCAATGAAACTCTATAGTTGAGAGCTATCTTTTCATCAGCAGTTTTCCTCCACCAAGAGAAAAAGGGAAAAAATACATTTCATAAGCTCCTTGGGATATTGTCAGTATAAATCTTTTAAAGTCAGTGAGGATTTATCTCTCGTCTCCCTCTTTTCTGTTTCCTGTTTATATTGCTCAGGGTAGCTTGGGGCTATGCACAGGCTCCTGGGGTACCTTCTAATTAAGAAGGATGGCGGGGCAGCACACAGACCCTCACCCAGTGTGGTCATGGGAGAGTGGAGAAGCAGATCAAAGAGTCCTGTTCACACAGTGCTGGGATTGTATTTCCCTCATTATTGGACTGTATTGATATGTTCAATGATTAAATATGAAATGGTCATTATTTTTACCTCTGGTCATCGATATAGGGATGTACCATTCTCATCTCAACCAGCAGGGCACAAACCACAAGTTAGAAGTCAAAGGTCATGAACCTAGAGCTCAGACAGACTCTTTGATACCCAGGCTCTGTCTCTGTTTAGTTAAAGGCCTTAAAAAATCATTTAAACACTCTAAATCTTAGTTTGATCAAATTTACTATGGGTATAGTCTACCTTATGTGACTGCTGTGAAGGTTAAATTAAATAACATGCACCAAGTGGCCAGGATAGTTCTAACCCAGAGTAGATATGTGAAAAATGTCAGGGCCCTGTTTGGAGGGGTGTCTTACTCTGGAACTCCTTTGATCTGGCACTAAACTTGGATTCAGAAGGACTGGATTTTAGTTCTAGCCTGGCCACAAGCAAGCTTCCTTTGTTTATAAAATGAAAGGGTGGATGGAGTCTTTCTAAGGATTCTTACAATTCCAAACTGTCAGTAATTCTATCTACCTGACTAGAATATTATTAATCTAAAGGAACCGAGTTGAGTCTCCAAGCCCCCAAGTCCTAAACACTTCTTCTCCTAATTCATCTCTCTGAGGGTTCTATGCCAACAGTTTCAATCAATTGGCCAAATATACTGTGAACTTTCCTGCTGAGAGTAAACTGTGATTCCCTGTCCTGCCTTTCTCTCTCCCAGTTTATACAAACACATCCTTAGTAAGGGCTTCTTGTCCTAGAGCCTTTGTTTTTGTAGATGTGTCTGTTTCAAGACTGGCATCACCCTTAACTGTTTGGATTTTAACATAATGCTTGCCATGAGGCTGGTTATCAATGACTTTTGGGGGTGGGTAAAACTGGGGATTGAACCTAGGGGCATTCTACCTCTGAGCTAACCTCCCAGCCCTTTATTTTTTTTATTTTGAAACAGGGTCTCCCTAAGTTGCTGAGGGTCTCACTAAGTGGCTGAGGCCTTGAACCTGTGATCCTCCTGTCCGGCCTCCCAAGTACTGTGATTATAGGCATGTACCATCACACCTGGCTCTCAATGATTTTTTTAAAAATCAAAGTATCAAAGTAATAAAGACACATGGCAAGAAACCAACTAGTACAGAAGAGCTTGTAATAATTTTAGAAAACAGTTTCTAAACACTGCTCCTCCTAACCAAGTCCCAAACACCAGAAGGGATATTTCTAAGGATGTCAGGTTTCTTTCGATGACTGGCTTCATAATTCCAAATATTATGATCATGGTGTTATTTGCGGGTGCAACTACTCTAGACATTTTACAGTGATGGTACAAGAAGAAAAATGATACTAGCCTCTTAACATTTTAAGTTTTAAAATCTTCTTGATTTTCAAATCACCTTTTACTTTTTAAATTGCTAGACTTTTTAACCTCACATGAGATGTTTATTGCTTGGTCTAGAGCGTCAGACAGCATCACTGGCTATAAGATGTGGCTATTAGTTTTCCCAGCCTTCTTTGCACTCTTTCTCTGCGACATCCAACCTCCCCAACCAGCTGCACTTTTTCTTTACTTTGTCAAGGTTGTGTAAGAATGATTAAGGTTTTTGTGTTCTGTTTACAGGTTGATGCTAAACATTGAAAATCAATAAATAGACCTTTTATACTGATGACTATATATTTTTGCGTTGCAGTAAATAAGAGTTATATTTATAATCTTCTCTATAGGTCCAATAATACATCCCACTGCAAGGAGAATTTTCCAGCATCAGCAGGATCAAATGAATATTCTCTCTCTCTCTCTCTCTAATCTCTCTCTCTCTCTCTCTCTCTCTCTCTCTCTCTGTATTACATTGTTACTTGCTCAAATTGTGCCACATTTTAATTTGCCTTGTATCTGAATCAGGACTTATTTGGGCAGGATTTTGATCTCCCAGGAATTTCTAATAGCTTTTTTCCTTTATTTTATATCTGCCGTTATCATATCACTAATGCCTGTATATAGTCATTGGAAAATCATTTATTTCTTCTTGAAGGGACTGATTTACTCTTTTAATTTGTACCAATGGCTTTCTGAGTGTCCAATACCATTACTATTCTGAAACTTCTTTTCACTGGGACTCTTATATTAGTCCCACTGTCCATAGGAAAATTCCTCAGAGGGAAATTTCTTTGTGAACCTTTAAGTATCTGACATATTTTTATTTCACTTTCACAATTGGTTGGTAGCATTTTTGGCTATGGTTTCTATGTTAGAAATTTTGCCACAGAAATATGAAGGCCTAGCATTAATGTTTTCTACTACCAGTGTTACTGAGGAGAAGTCTGATGTTGGTCTCATTTGTAATTTCTTTGCAGTTGATTTTTTTTATCTCTTTAGAAGCTTTTAGAATCTTTCTTTAACCCCCAAAGCTCTGAAATTTCAGTACAATGTATCTAGGTATGGATCTGGATAAGAATTCATTGGTGGCATCTGAAAGGGTCTTTTAATCAGAAAACACATATCACTTTTATCTCTGGTAAATCTTGTTTTATTTTTTCTCTGATAATATAATTCTGCATATTCTCAGTCTTAAACCTTTCTGAAGATATTTATCTTTCAAGTTCACTTCTGCTATATGATTTATCTTTGTTTTCTATGATGCTCTTTCTTTTTCATGCTGGTGGGTTATTCTTATATTGAGCAATCCTTGCTCAGCCCCTTATATTTAAATAGAAGAGACTCGGAAGGCTGACAGGAACTAAATGTATATAAATTGTGTGTAGATGCTTCTTGTTCTTGTTTGTTTTGTTGATGTTGTACTGGGGATTGAACCCAGGGGGGTTCTACCACTCTCAGCCCTTTTCACTCTTTATTTTGAAACAGGGTCATGCTGTGTTACTGCATGCTGGCCTCAAATATGCAACCCTCCTGTCTCAGCCTCCCAATTACTGGGATTGCAGGCATGCACCACCATGCCTGGCACTTCTTCCTCTTTATGGCAGAATTGGCCACTTTTGCAGGTGCCTGGTGCCCAGTGCCACCATGAAGGGTAGGCCTCTTTGGGCATGAACACTCACATCTTCAGCCTTGATTCTTTCAGTTCACTTGGATTTTTTAGAGAAGAGCACCTTTCTTCTTTCTCTTATGGTTAAGCATCCTGCTACCTTTTGCAAGGGAAAAATGGGATTGAAAAGGGGTGGAGCCATCTGGCTTACCATAGAGAAATTTTCATTCTTCCTCCTCACCCCCCTCCTTCCTTCCAGGTGCCCCCTCACTTGTGCTATCAGCAGATGGGCTCCCTCCTCTGTTCTAAGCCCCCTTTGAGCTATGTCCACTTTATTTCCTCCATCGACAGCTCCTGTCTCCCTTTATGCGTGAGAAATCATTCACGCCCCCTCTCTGTTCTGTTTGCGATTCAGAATTTATTCCTATGTAGAATTCCTTAATGTAACTTTAGTAGGCTCTCAGGAGACAAATGTGTGCTCAATCTACCTGTCGGAACCAGAAGCCTTTTAATCATAACCTTTGTGTGAGAACATGAATAAACAAATGTAAGGGTGGATGGAGGGATTTCCATCTCAATCAATAAGACATGATCCTGGCACCACTGGCTAATTGTCCATAGTACAAGAAACTATTAAATCATTATTGTAAGCTATTACTCATTCAGTGGATCACGATACTGTTCCTGTTAGGTGGAGATTAAGGAACAGCAGAGGTTTAATGGGTTGGAATATGAACAGAAGTGTAACGTGATGCACCCAGGCCTCATCCTGATGCGTGCCCCTAGATGCAGCATCAGCAAATAGTGCCACGCCAGCAGCAGGGGATACTCTGTGCCAGCTCCCAGGTTATCTTCCACAAAATGCTAGCCCACAAGAACGTATAGGTATTGTGAGAAAGCTCTGTGATCCAGTGAGTTTGATGACTCCTGGACTCAACAGAAGTAAACAGGCTCTTCTGCTGATGGACTTCTCAAAGCCTCAATACAAGTAAGAGTTCGGACTTTTCAGGAATGGAATATAAGATGAAGCATTGCCCACACTCCTTTGGGCATAGAACCCTTTGCCATTGTATATAGTGTACCACAGAACATGCTTTAGAAACCCTCCTCTTGTACTTTTGCTCCAGAAACCATTTGTAGAAAGTAAGAGAGGAAAAAAACTCATAGGGTTAAAAAAAAAAGAAGGTGAAGCACAGAGGAATAATATATCTACATCTACACATCTTTATCTATATCATATATCTTTATCCATACCACCTCTTCCATCTTTTCTGCCTTTTAACCCATCTCTCTTCAAGACTCAAGCTCCTTGTGGAACAATTGTGCTTTTGGAAAGGCCCTTTTGAATGACTGCACTGGTCTCTCTAGCTGAGAAGACTTAAATATGCTACATCCCATATCTGACTTTGAGAACTTCATAGATAAAAGTAAACACAGTGATCGCATAATTGCTTTTTGTAGTGGGGAGAAAACAAAGAAGAAAAGAAGTTCAGAACTTGCCCAAGGTCACACTGCATATTGGTGGTGGATCCGGGATTCAGGGCAAGCTTTTCAGATTCCCACCACCTGCCTGCCGGTGATAGAAAATCCACAGTGATGTTTTCAGTCAAATGCCCTGGGGTCTTCAGTTACTCCCAGAAACCATTTTCCTTTCTCTGCACACTCACAACTCTGGATCAAGCCCAGCAGCTGATCTCAAGCTCTTCTATCTGACTGTCCTCAGAGGTCACAGACTAAGCCTGGGCAGGAGAGACCCAAACAGATGGGCGCTCCTTTCAAAATCACTCTTGGGGGCCTAGGGTGATGCCACAATGGTTGGGCAGTATTTGGGGGTCTCCTCTATTCATGTGGTCGTGTGAATTGGCCAAAGCAAATGGAATCACTGAAGAGTCCCCTTATTGTTTATTTTTCAAATTCAAATTCTACTACCCTATATAGTCTCAACTCATGTTTTAGGTTTTAAAGCAGAATTCTGAGATTTAGAAGAAGCACTAGGTGAGATTGCACCTCACTAGGTGAGATATACCTCACTGGTATGCCTTGCCTAGCAGAAATACCAAATGTCAAAGATCTAGATCTTTGGATCCAGCCTTTCACCTTGCAGGTGAGGTAGTTCAGCCTAGCGGGGTAAAGGGATGTGCATGGCTCTTCCACAGCGAGCAGCTGAGCTGTGTTAGGACCCAGGCTCTGTGCACTGTTACTGTCTAACTCTGTCTTGATGTGAAATATTTGGAATTAGTTTTGCAACCCTCTACCACCAGGACTTAAATGTATTGCTTTTCTGCACCTTTATTGGAAACACTTTGAAGAGAAATGGTATCAGTTTTTAAGATCAAATGATTAGAAAAACCAAATGTGTTCATTAAGTGAGGGAAGGGAAGTGGAGGGAGTTGAGTTTTCCTGCTAGTATTATTCATCTTAACACAATGAATTCAGTTGCAGTCTAGAAGGATTGATATATTTGCACATTTAGTGGACTTCTGTAAATTAAAAGTGCAAAACGACCTCTCAGGTCCAAACGGAGACAAAATTTCCCTAGAAATGATAAGATATATTTATGCTTATGTGTGCAGTAATATATGTATTTCCTGGTGTGTGTGTGTGTGTGTGTGTGTGTGTGTGTGTGTGTAGATTGATAGATAGATGCCCATATATATACTTATACTTATGTGCATGTATGTAGATGTATATCTGTGGGCGTGTTATTTTATATCTCTTTTTAGATCTGTGACCCTGCTAGAAAGAATTAACCATGTTTAGGGAAGAGACATAGGTGATTTAAAAAAAAAAGAAAGCAACAGATTTTCATTTAGGAAAAAGGGGGAAAGCCAATAATCTCTACATACTGAATATGTGTCCTGGGATGTCAGCAAAAAAAGATAATAAAAAGCGAAGCAAATAAATAGAAGGAAACAGAAGCTAAAGTGCTGAGAAACCTTTTTTTTCCCTAAGAGCTCATTTTGGTAATCCTCAAGGAAAATAGAAAAGCACTTGATCTGACGAGTGGGAGAGAGGAGAACGAAATGAAAAAGAAACAATTGATTTAATTCAATGAGAACAGGAGGAAAGAGAGATAAAAGTCTCTGCTGCAGGAGGAGGGTGGGGGGAGCTAGAGGGCAGCGTGGCTTCTGTGGAACAAAATCCACTTTGGAGAGAAAGAGGCACACAATCAAGTTTGCCCTTTGCTACCGAGGTCCTTACCTCTCAATCAGACCGTTCAATTTTGGCTTTAAGTCCTACATATCAGCATATCAAAAATCTTCCGTGTTACTTGTTAAATTTTTGCTAAGAGGTAGCAGGCTTTACTAAATTTTTCTCCCTGCACATTTCATTGACTTTTTTTAATTAAAAAATTTTAAAAAGCAAAATTTCATGCATTTCCTTGTGGGAGTCTCACAGGATCCCAGGCTCATAATAATAAATTCTGATGTTGCACGTGGCTATGGCTCTCTATGGCTCTCAGACACCCTGCTGCTGCTGAAGGAGCATCAGCCGAGGGCAAGAGTAATAACCAAGTCGTGTGGCCCAGAAGCAAGGGAAGGCTGAGGGTGCACCACCCTGTGTCACCTGCATGCCACACAGAGAGCTGGACAGGGTGCCCAGAGACCCTCTTGTGAGAAGTCAAGGGCTCCACATGGTAAGGTGGCCGGGCTGCGTTCTCAAAGGGCTTTGTCTAACTGGTCTTCCCATTTCTAGTCTATCCAACCCTGATGTAATCTGCACAGAGCCGCTACAGCCTTTTATTAAACACAAACTGAGTTTGTTACTTCCTTGTTTTAAACTCTTCTGTAGTTTCCCAGTGACTTCAGATTAAAATCCAAATAGCTTACTATGGTCTATAAGAAAGGCCAGAGGGAAGAAATTGACTCGTAGTAGATTCCGTAATTTAGCTCACTCAGCACCTAGATCACTTTCTTCTTTCTTACCTTCCTCTTTTATGAAGACTGGAAGTTTTAAAAATGACTTGACTTAACCAGCCTTTCATATAGGTAGGAGTTGTCCTGTAACCCAGGTCTGGACAGTGAAATATAAGCAGAATTGTACTTGTATTGTTGTCAGAGTCAGCAAATAAAAATACGAAATACCTGCTTAATGTGAATTTCAGATAATTAATGAACTTTTTTTTTTGCGGTACCGGGGATTGAACCCAGGGGCATTCTACCTCCGTGCTACACCCCCAGCCCTATTTTTTTATACTTTATTTTGAAACCGGGTCTCACGAAGTTGCAGAGGGCCTCACTAGGTAGAGAGAGAGAGAGAGACAGGGAGAGAGAGAGAGAGAGAGAGAGAGAGAGAGAGGAGAGAGAGAGAGAGCTGAGGCTGGCTGCGAACCCGGATCCTCCGGTCTCCACCTCCCAAAGTACTGGGATTACAAGCGTGCACCACCACGCCCGGCATTAATGAACTTTTTTTAGTAAAAATACATCTCAAATATTGCATGGGACATGCTTATACTGAAAATCTATTTGCTATTTATCTGGAACTCACATTTAAATGGGCAGCCCATGTTTTAATCTGATAATCTAATGTGCTAGAGATTTGGGGGGAAACTTCCTCTTTTTGCTTCTTTCTTCTTCGTGCCTGGAACTTGCACATGATGCCTGGAGGTATGGCAGCTGTCTTGCGGCCATGAGGTGATGAGCACGAGCATGTGGAATAGAAAGGTAACTAGAGCTGAGTCGCTGATGGTGTTGGTAAATATACACACCAGTGCTGAACTGCCTGTCTCTGGTGTTCTTGCTATGAGAAAACCAAATGCCCAAGCTCCCTTAGCTGGCTAAGTCACTGGAAAGAGAGCTTTTGTTGTGTGGCGGTGTTCAGTGCCAAGGTCTCATCTGTCTTGGGTTGCCTAGCACAATGCCAGGTTCAGTGCTCTTCAATAAACCTTTGCCGAATGGATAAAGAAATGATATAGAACAAAAAAGCGGACAATTCATTTGTTTCTTGTATCTTATCTAAAATCGTGCCAAACTTCCTTTTATATCAGAGAGGATGTTTTTCTCTTTTAAACTAACTGGCAGCTACAGAAGGGTTATTATTTGCAACACAAAACAAATCAATTTTTTAAATGCCTGGAAGTTTGGACTCTTAAGATCAGTGTTTTTCAAATTGTAGTTTGTAACCCATTAGTGGGCCATGAAATCAATTTAGTGGGTCATGACCAGCATTAAATGAAAAGGAAGAGAAGGAGGAGGAGGAAGAAACAGATGAAATTTAAAAATGTCCTTATTGTAACTATCCTTTGGGAAATAAGGGCCGTTGATCTATATGTACACACACACACACACACACACACACACACACACACACACACAGGTTTATGTGTCCTGTGTCATTATGTAAAATGTATTTCTTCTTGTGGATCACACATGAAAAAAATTGAAAGCCGGTCTTAAGATGAGTATTGTTCAAATTTCAAATCACCATATGTAGAAATGATACTGAATTACACTGGCCCAGTTCTGGTCCCTGAGGCACCTCTCCTAAGCTGGGTGACAGTGGGAGGAGATGTAATCTATTTGGATAGCATTTTATGATTTAGAAAATTCTCATGCAAACCATCTTGCATCAACCCAGTGACATAGGTGCTCTCCCCAGTTCCAGCGAGGCAGGCATGAGCCATCAGGGCCACTGAGGACCTGAGAGGTGGCTGATGAGACTGAGGAAATGAATTCTTTATTTTACTTAATTTTAAGTGAATTTTAAAATTGATACTTGATTCAACTATTGGGAAAATATATTTGGAAGAATATAAGTATGTATGTATGTCTAACTTTTCAAATATAAATTTTATGAAATACAGATCAAGTATTTTAGCTGAAAATTTAGCTTCCAAATCAAGATGTGCTGTGATATAAAAGGCACACTGGATTTCAAAGATTTAGGAAAGATAAAAGAACATACAACATTTCATTAATAATTTCATACTGATTACATGTCAAAATGATAATATGACATTGGGTTAAAGAACAAAATATTAAAATTGAGTTCACCTTTATCTTTTTGCTTTTCCTAATGTGGTTTCTAGACATTTCATTTTTGGACTCAAATTATACTTCTGTCAGACAGTACTGCTCTAAGGATTAAGTATCTTTCCCTGGGCCACTGGATAAGCAAGTACTTCAACTACTATTTCAAATCCAGGTCACTTGACTCTAAATCCATGGCTCTTTCCACTAAACTACCACAATTCACATCTCCCTGGGCCTTGTTCAACTTATCTTTAAAAGTAGTGAGTGAACCAGAGGATGATAACATTAATGATTGTTAACATATATCCAGTCTCTACCGTGTCCTGGACACTGTGTTAATATTTTACAAGGTTTACTGCATTTGATTTTGCAACAACCCTATAAGGCAGGTAGGTATATGATTACTATGCCCATCTTTAGATGAAAACACTGAGGCTCAGAGATCAATTAACTTGCCTATCAGCTCAAGGCGGTGGAGACTGAGGGGCCCAGAGCCCAAGAAGCCCTCATAGATGACTGAACAGTTAGGGCTTTTCCCTAGATTATGGCCCTCCCAAAGGCAGTTGGATTGTATGTGGGAGGCAGCATGGAACTGTATCTGTAGAGCTCTGTTAAGATTCATTTCCTATAGGAAATAATGGCCTGACCTTGCTGCCGATTCCAACACTATATGGCAGAAATATCCAAGCTCCACAGTCTTTGAATATATAGATAAGGCTCAAGAAGGTGACTTTGTATGTGAAAAATTTTCATCCAGAAAATTGAAAATTGGGCTTCACTATTATGGGCATTTATTTAAAGATCTACTTATGATGTGAAACTAAATTTCAAAAACAGCCTTCAGATATAGGGATAAATCATACTTTCCCAGGAAAATTATTTTTCTTTAGTTAAAACATTGTTTATATGCATTAAATACAATTTAGAAAAATACTAAGAAAAGAAAGCTATCTATAACCCTGCTATTTAAATTTTGTTTTGATTTTGGACTTCCATATGCAGAGGATTTTAAACATAACTCTACTAAACATACCATTTTTCTCTTGCTCTTTCAACTTAATATTATGTCATAAGCATTCCTATGTTTTTATGTAGGATTTGCAAACATATTTATAAATACTTGTAATATTCCAGTAAGTGGATATCACATTTAAGCAATTTCTTAGTTTAGACAACTAGATTATTTCCAATTTTTTGTAATTGTGGATAAAGTTGTCTGCCTGCCTCTGTGAATATCATACTCTTTCTGAAGGGTCAGTCCACCCGCATGTATCATAACCTTAAACTGTGCACATTCTTTAACTTGACAGTTTCCTTCTGAGGAATGTGCCTTAAAGAAAGAGGGTGATTTATAAAGATTTGTTTATGATGTTTCTCAGCTTCATTTACATGGGAAAATATTTAGAAATGGTAAATGCTCAATAGAGAAGATTCATTAAATAAGGGATGGTGTATCTATGCAACAATACACTTCACGAAACCATTGAAAATACTGTCTTGAAGAACAGGCAAGAGTTAGTAAATATTAATAACAATGGCTTTCTTTTATTGCATGCTAGGCACTGTGCCTATACATATTTGGAACCAATTTAATCCTTAATAATCCATGTGTTTGATATTATCATCTCCTTTGTACATAAGAGGGAAGAAGTCTAAGGGTTAGGTGACTTCTCTAGGTCACACAGCTGGTGACCAAACAGGCAATGGAATCGAGGCACAAATGGGCACTCTGTCTCCAGAGCTGACACCCTTAACAACCATGCTGTATAAATACTGATGGTCAACCATCGGACAGAAAAGGCAGTCACGAAACAGCATGGATAGTGTGACCCCAGTTTAGTAAAATCCAGTAAATAGGTGAATACGCCTATGGGAAAAGAAAACACTCGATGGATTCACAAACACATTAAATGATTAACTATGGGTAGTAGAACATTTTTCTTTATATATATTTTGACCTTTCCAAAACATCTGTTACTTCACAAATCTTTTATTACATTAAGATAAATATAACAAAATATGTCATTTAAACTATTTTTAGGTGTACAATTCAGTGGTCTAAAGTAAATTAATAGTGGCGGGCAACTACCATAACAATCCAATTTTAGAGCTTTTTCATCATCCCCAAGAAACCTCTATCAACATTAAATAGAAACTCCCCATCAATCCTTCCTGCCAGCCCTGGTAACCTCTATTCTACTTTCTGTCTCTGTGATTTTGCTTATCCTAGATACCTTGTCTAAGTGAATCTTACAATAGTTGTTCTTTTGTGTCTGGTTTATTTTACTTAGCATAAGTTTACTTAGCATAATGTTTTCAAGGTTCATGCATTTTGTAGCATTATTGGAATTGCATTTCTTTTTAAGGCCCGATACTAATCTATTGGATATATATATATATATATATATATATATATATATAACATTTTGTGTATCCATTCATCTGTTGATGGACATTGGGTTGTTTCTACCTTTTGACTAGTATGAATAATATAGTCATATGTCATATACATTGGTGTACAAGTGAGTCTGCATCCCTGCTTTCAGGACTTTTAGGTATATATCCAGGAGTGGAATTGCTGAGTTATATGGTAATTTAATGTTTAACAAGGAGTTGCCAAAATGTCTTCCATAGGAGCTCCATCATTTTACATTCCTGCCAGTAATGCATAAGAATATCAATTTCTCTACATATATCTTTAGCAACATTGGTTTACTTTAAAAAATAGCTATCCTTGTGGGTGCAAAGTAGTAGCTCATTGTGGTTTTGACATGCACTTCCCTAGTGACTAGTGATGTTGAGCATCTTTCCATGTACTTGTTGGCTATTTGTATATCTTCATATCTACTCAAGTCCTTTGCCCACTTTTAACTGGGTTGCTTCTTTTCATGTTACTTTTTAAATTAAAAATATGTCACAGTGTCTTTTATGCATGATTTTAAATAATGCATATCTGATTGTATCCATTCCCTCCTTCCACATCTCAAACTATGGCTGGGATGAAGTTCATGCTACCAGAGCATGGCCTGGTCCCCAGTCTCCCTCTCCAGCCTCCCACCTGGCCTCTCTGCCCCACACTGGATGCTGTGGCCTTTCTTCTTGACATGTTCACACTTGATGTGCCTGTACTACTCATAGATGCCATGCCTTTGCCCATGCTGTGTCTTATGTCAAAATGCCTTCCCTTCTTTCCTTCCCTTTCGTTGCCCTTCTTCATCTACCTAAGTTTTTAAAAAAATTATCCATTTATTTTTAAATATACTTTTTTTGGTACCAGGGATTGAACCCAGGGAATTCTACCTCTGGGCTATACCCCCAGCTCTATTTTATTTTTTGTTTTGGAACAGGATCTTGCTCAATTGCTGAGGCTGGCAGTAAACCTGTGATCCTCCTGTCTCAGCCTCTTAAGTACTGGGAATATAGGTGTGCACCACCACGCCTGGTTTAAATATACTTTTATTGGTGCATTGTAACCATACAACATATTGAGATTTCTAATCACCCTTTAAAGTCAGCTCAGGATCATTTCTTCAAATAAACCTTATCCTATTGTGTGAATATGCCCCATCCAAAAATTCACGTTGAAACTAATCTCCATTGTGGTGGTGTTAAGAGATGAGGTCTTTTGGGAAGTGATTTAGTCATGAGGGCTCTGCTCTCATGAACGGGTTAGTGCCATTATAAACAGACCAGAGGGAACCTGATTAGGTTCCTTTTGCCCTTCCATCCCTTCTGTCATGTGAGGATGCAGCAACAAGACACCACCTTGAAGCAGAGAGCAGCCCTCACCAACACTAACCCCACCGGCACTGTGATATTGGACTTTCCAGCCTCCAGAACAGTGAGAAATAAGTTTCTACAGTTTATGAATTACCTGGCCTCGAGTATTTTGGTGTAGCAGCACAAATGGACTAAGTCATCTTCTAAACCTTTCAGGCTGAGCTCTTAACCATGCATCTACCACATGCTATGGATGCCTCTGACACTTTCTGTATAAATAATGAACTTATGCGTGCTGTGTGGGATATCTAGCTCCCACAAGGGACACGCCGGCTCCTTGAGTAGGGGTGGGCCTTTGTCATTTGTATACACTCAATGTCTAGCATATAGAAAGAGCTCAATATTGCTTAACGGAACCAAACCCTTGATTTATACTAACCACTGAATTGCTTGCCAATGAGGCTTTGTAGTTTTTCTATCAGTAATGCATGGCGGTACCTGTTTTATTGAACCCTTGTCTGAGCTGGGAATTATAATATTTGTTGTTTCAATTTGCATGCTTTTAATTACTAGTGAGGTTGACTCATTTCCCCATATGTTCTTTAATTGGTTGTTTCTCTTCTTTTGTGTATCGTCTGCTCATTTCTTTTGTTCAGTTATCTATTAGAGACATGGATTTTCCCCATTGATTTGTAGGAACATCTTAAAACTAGGCTATTAACCCTTGATTATTATATTTGCCAAAATAAATACTCCCCTTGGTTCTTTGCCATTTAATTTTGTTTTTAATGTAAAAAATGTGAACAATTTATGCTATCAAATCTTACACATAAGGTTTACCAATTTGCCTTTTCATATTTATGAACTCGGGTGTTCTATAATGGCCTTCCATAGTATTACTTTCAATAATATTTGATAAGAATAATCACATTAAAGGGATACCAATTGCTTTATGAGTCGTTGGCTGGAAACTTTAAGCATAATTATATTCATAGAAATCATTAAGTGGAAAAAAAAAGAGGAGAACCGAAGTGAAAAGTCACTGAATTTGTATTGTAAACTGAGATTTCCTTAGGACCTCCTTAGCTAGTAGAGCTAGGAAGAGAAAAACAAAACCCTAAATTTCAAGTGAGATCTAAATTACAAAATAGTCAGGCTTGGAGGATAAGGAGGTTTAGAAAAGAACTAGCAAATCATCAGCCCTCAGAGTACACTGTTGATGGAAGGGCTTTCATTGGATACAAGTCTTGGTCAGCATTCACTTTAAAATTTGGATTGATCACCAATGTTTAAAACTCAAGAAACCAGAATCACAAGAATATCTGGATATCTAGCTGCTCCTGGTAGGGGATCTAGAGGAAAATCTGGCCACACTGGGCCTGGCTTTTGGTGGCCATAACTGTCTGGCTTTGAGTGTCTACTCCCTCCTCTAAAGGCCATGTCTCTCTGGTTCTCCTGAGACCCCACCATTCCTGAGTGTCTCCATCAGTGAGGCTGTGGGTCAGTGGCCATTTGCCATCTTACCATTGGCCCTCTCCATGCGTTTACTGTATCTGCCAGGCTTCTATGGGCATCTGAGTTTGGGTTTTGGAAATCAGGCCAGGCTGCTGACATGTGCTGGGTAATCCCCACAGTCATTAAGCTATGGGGATTAAATTTAAACCCAGTTTTTCTGAACTGGGAACAGTCAGTTTGTACTTGATCTGTCCACTTTTAGAATTGCGAATTGCTGTCTGCTCCTACCCTCACCTGTCTCTCCTCTATCCTCTCTTGGTTTGGATCTAATGAATATGACACATAGTGACTTTAATTCAGAAATTCTGTGACTAAAACCCAGCTGAATGTGCAGGTACAAATATGTAACAATTAATCCCACTATGACGTATAATCATAATGCACCAATAAAAAACCACTTACTCACTCAATTAATAAAGCCTAGATAAAGAAACAGATGGTGAAATGAGCCCTAGTGAAAGAACCTGAAGATGCAGTTGGTATCTTGGATCTTACTCTAAGACTTACAGGTAATGATGGTAAATAAATAGAAGCAGACTTTCCATTTCTTTGGACAGCAGGAATGCTTAAGATTTCAAAATCAGAAAGAAAAACAAAAGACCAAAGATAGGTTAGTTGCTTAGGACTGAAGAAAAGGAAAAGGATAACTGTTAAATATTTATAAATATAATTTAGGAAAGATTCATTGCAGAAGAAAAAATGTATTTTTAGGCTATTAATGATATAATCTTGTGCAGAAAGAAACCACCTGAAATGCCAGGCTAACGGATCCCCGTATAGGAGAGGCTGGACTTGAAATCCTGAGCAGCTGTGCCCTTTCTGAGTGAGGATGTGGCCATAATGGGCCCCAAGAAAAACTTGGCTTTGTATGTGCAATGGTTCAACAAGTACCGGTCCCAGCCTACCAGGGAGATGCTGTGGCATAGGTGGTGCAGGGGCTCAGAAAATGATGCTCCAAAGTATACACCTTTGAACCAAAGGAGAACCAAAGTCTCTCTGATCTTTTCCCTTATGTCTCTGTCTCTGTCTCTTGCCCCTCTTTCCCTCCCAAAGTGTAAGAAGGGGACTTTCTCTGAAGTTCACCTATATACCTAGAGACCAGGTCCTCCTGAAGATTAACTCATAAGGAAGATTAGAGTTGACACCACACCTGGATCCCAGATGAACTTTGTCCCAGGCTATCACACCATTCTTCAGGTCCATTCATCCCCCCTAAAATCATTTACTCTCCTTCTAAATTGCCTATATCCCCCTACTTCCCTCTCCCCTATGAAGAAGAGTATGTTTCTAAACCTCATTGGGTTACTGGGTACTTGCTATCACGGAATGATCTCACGCATGTAATAAATTTGTATGCCTTTTTTCCCTGCTAATCTTTCAGTATATTTCCATAGACTCAATTGTGGAACCTCTAGAGGGCAAAGGGGAAGTTCCCTTCATTCCTACCATGGTTATTGTAACCCAGGCCAAATCCTGGCTCTGCCATTATTTGCTGTGTGATCTTATTATAGGACAAGGTACATGATTTCTTAAAGTGTTTGTAAAATAAGGACAGTGATAGGACCCTCTTACAGAATTCTGGAGATGATTCATAGAGGAAAGCCACATGAAAGTGCTTAGCACACAGTTTGGCACTCAGCAAGGGCTCCATACCTGCTCACTCTCATTAATATCATCACAGTCATAATATCGCAGGGTAAACAAGAGTGTCCCGAGTAATTGTGTTGCTGTCAAGACAACTTTCCATGATGCAGAATGTAAGAAATGCAGCAGGAACACATTCTCAAGGTCATGGTCACTATGTAGAGACTTAGATGGTGGTAGGCAAGGCAGGGAAAACAGGAAGCCAGCCACTGTGATTTCACAGACTTACTCATATTTAAATACAAATGTTATTATTGAGAAATCTTAGGTTTTGCTGGTGGTTTTAGTGAGGCCTTTGAGAACCATTTGGGTTTCATTTAAACTTGGAAATGACATTGAGTTTGGGGTTTTCTGATCAATATTCTCCCTCTACAGGTTTATACTGATGACGATTCCTAGGTCTCTTGAGGCTTGTTAAACTGGCCCAAGGGACAAGAGGTAGCTTCCATTTGGGGTGTATAAGCTGGTACTGTTAGTCTATGTTATAAGCTGTAAATATTCCTTCTCCAGACAATTTGCAGTAAATTACATTCCCATACTTTAATTTCTTACTTCTTTTTGTACTAACTAGTTAAATCAAAAATATCTCTACAAATGCTTCAGTTTTATTATCTGACTCTCTTCTAGAATGTTTCATAAAGCCTGTGGCCTGCTCCTGGGATAGGAACATTTGTCACACAAATGCGTAATAAAATCACATATATTTTGTCCTCTAAGTACTGTGGAGGTCCTAAACAGGTAGATGTTCACTGGCTGATTGATGGCTGAACAAAGCAAATGCAACAATTCTTTAATGGAACAAAAAGAATAGGGGAACTCAGCATCACCCTGAAATTCAGACCTATTCTCTAAATTCTACTTATAAGTAGCCTAGAGCAAATCATCAAATAGAACATTTGGAAGCACTAAGGCCTATTGAAAGTGCCTGATTCTCAGGAACCAAATGATTATGAGAAATGCAGGTATTCCTATATAGCCAAGGATGCTGAGAGAACAACTTCTGAAATCACTCTGGTCAGATCCTCAGGGCCCAGAGTTCAAACCCCACTGATAGATCCTGGGGCTTTCAGCAAGAAAAATGTGAAGGTCACTAGTTTTGGAAAAGGTAGCAGAGCTGGGTCAGCACCCTTTAACTGGTACAAGACAAATCCCTCCCTCCCTCCTTTCCTCCCTTCCCTCCTTCCCCCCTTCCTCAGATTAAATCCAGGGAGGCATTTTACCTCTGGGCTACACCCCCAGCCCCCCCTTTATAAACATTTTGAAACAGGGTCTTGCTAAGTTGCCAAGGCTGGCTTTGAACCTGTCTCATCATCCCAAGTACTGGTATTATAGGCATGTACCAGCGCACCTGGCTGTGTATAATATTTTCTAAACAGGGCATTATTATGACTGTGAGCCCATTTTTCCCGACTAGTCTATATTCTCATGGTCATGAACCACAATTCATTAATTCAGCATTAATTAATTCATTCTATCCAGCATTTATTATAGTGTTGGAACATAGTAGATACCCATAAATGAGTCCTGAATTGAACTGAAAGGAAATGTAAGTTCTGCTACCCTGATGTGTATCAAAATGTATAATTACAATGCACAAATAAATGAATATTAAAAAAAGAAATGTGAAGTCATTTATAACTTTGTATACTAGTTCAAACTTGAACATTTAAAAGATTTGTCTATAATTTTCTGTCCATAAACACTACCACATACATGCACAGGTGGGCAGGCTATCTTTCTATTTAATATGCACCTAGTACCCAACATACCCTGAAGGATTCAAACAAGTCTACCCAGATTTGAAGGCAAAGAAGTTCCTGAAAGATTGAATGGACTTTAGCTTAGCTGTGTAAATGGTATAGAAGCCTCAGAGTGACTCAGACTTATATCCAAGGATTTTTGTTTGGGATTCAGAGACACAAGATCTTCAGATCTTGGATAACTGGGTAGGAGTGATAGAGTAAGCAGGAGAATCAGTCCCAAAGTCCTGCCCAACAGAAGCTTGCTGGCTGAGCACTGTCACTGACAGGTAATGGAGACCCCAGAATTATGACACAGTTGTAATATGTTCAGCTTTCTAATCTTTGTTGACTCTCTACATCTTTAATATTGCCATCAATCCTTAATAAAGTTCTATATTTTCATTTTGGGGGGGTCTGTTAATTTTATCACCTTCAGTCCCCTATGAGAAATGTGTTTTGGCAAGGTATGGCTAAATTATTGTAAAGTATATTTATTTTGCACAATCTAATTATGGCAACATTCAGTAAAGGCAAATGAATAAATCATACATGAAGAGTAATGAGGGCAGAATTGTCGCACGTGTATTTGTGGTGTATATGGGGAGGGGCTGGGAAATGCATGTACACATGCATGTATATGTGCGGCTTAGTCTTCAAAACATATTCTTCTGACTTGGCTGGGATTTCAGATAGGATATCTGGGCAGAGATACTTTGACCTGTGCTGTCCAACACAGCGGCCCTTAAGGCACCATGTGGCTATTGAGCATTTGAAATGTGACTAGGCCACATTTAAATGTTTTAGAAGTGTAATATATACACCAGACTTGGAAGATTTAGTTTTTTTAGTGTAAAATATCTCATTATTTGGAAAGCAGTTTTAAGTTTCTTAAAATGTTAAATATAGAGTTAACACATACCTGGCAATTTTGTTCTACTCAAGAGAAATGAAAACATATGCCTACACAAAGATTTGTATGTGAATCTTCCTAGCAGTTTTATGTGTATGTAATAAAGTGTAAACAACTCAAATGTCCATTAACTGGTGAGTAGATTAACAAATTGTGGTATATCCATGCAATGGAATATCATTCAGCAATAAAAAGGAACAAAGGACTGATATGTGCTATAACATGAATAAATATAAGACATTATGCAAAATGAAAGAAGCTGGACTTAAAATACCACATATCTTATGATTATCTTCACAGCTAAAGAGACAAAAAATACAGCTGTGGTTGCCTGGATCTGGGGATGGAAACTGAGAACTACTGCAAATGGACTGAAGACTTCTTTTTGGGGTGGATCAAACTGTTTTAAAATTATATTGTGGTGGTAGCTGGATAACTTGCAAGTTTATTAAAGATGATTGAATTTTATACCTAAAGTGAGTAAATTTTGTGGTTTATACATTGTTCAATGTCACTAATATGTGATAAACTTAAATGTAATTTTAAAGTAATTCTTATTTTCATTAATATGTAATTATTCTTAATAGAACTTTAATAAAACATTTTACATTGTTTACATGTTGATAATATTTTAGATATATTGGGTTTAAAAGATGCATTATTAAATTAAATTTATTTACTGTTACTTTTTTAACATGGCTACTAGAGAATTTTAAATTATGTGTGCAGCTTATATTTCTATTGGACAGCATAGCTATAGAAGGTCCCAAGATATAAAATAAACAATTCCCATACCTCCATTTAATTTCAGAGAATGTCTTTTCCCTCTGCTTGACTCACAACCAGCCTTGTGTGGGAACAGAGAGCTTACATCCTTCAAAAGACTATAAGAGGGAGAAAATGCCCAATTGCCACCACTTTTGCCCCTGGTTTTACAATAGTATCCTGATGATTGGAAGAGGGGGCTTGGTCTGGGTGTGGAGGAAGGTCCTGGCCCTTTACCAGCTGAGGTAGAAGAACATAAGGGGAAACCAAGTTTAGTGTCAGTAGAACATCCATCATGTCTGAAATGGATCATGCTCGTTCTACATCCAAATGTCCATACACTCTTTATATCTCTCAATGCCAGTGTTATCTGTTAAAATAATATAAGCTACTAAAAGTGTCTGGGAGGATCTAAGTTTAAATTCTACTAACTTATTGAGATCAGTCTACATTTTATTTTTAACAATGATATCATACAGTATGTTCAGTGCAGAACTGTTAGTTGCCCAGAGGGGAGGAGCAGGGTTATTATCACATCCTCTCTGTGTTAGTTAGGCTTCTTCATTGATGTGACCAAAATACCTGACAAGAACTACATAGAGGAGGAAAAGTTTATTTTGGATCATGGTTTCAGAGTTTCAGTCCATAAGTAGCCAGCTCCAAGGCAGAGAGCTCATAGCCACAGGGCATGATGGAGAATAACTGGAGGCAGAGAGAGAGAGAGAGAAAGAGAGAGAGAGAGAGAGAGAGAGAGAGAGAGACAGGCTAGGGACAGATATAGTTCTCAAGAGCACACCCCCAGTGACCCACCTCCTCCAGCCGCCCCCACCTCTGAACTTTGCTGCATGGCCAACACATAAGTTTTTCTGGGAGAACATTCCATATCCAAAGCATAACACTCTCCTTGCCTGGATCAGCGGCTCTCAGCCCTAGCTCCCCAGGAAAACGATACGGAGCACAGGGTGGGGAGGCTTTTGAGGTGTATGGATACCTGAGTCCCACTCTCAGATATTTTGATTTAACTAGACTGGGATGTGGTCTGGATAAGGTTATTTCAAAAGGTATTTTTAACAGACTCTAATAAGAATAACCAACTCAGGTCTTGCTCAGCAGGCACTTAATGATGGACTTTGGATTAATAGAAAGAGGAGGATGAGATGGATGAGGGAGAAGCACAGAATCCCACAGGCTGAGCAAACTTTACAATCCTCCTCCCAGCCAGAGCCAGAACCCCTTCTGCCCTCTCTCATCCAGCAGATGCTACCTGTGGCTCAGGAGACAGCTCCTTCTGCATAAGATGAGAGTTGCTGTTAGACCTGTCTTTTCCTATCCAAGCTCAAACCTGCCACTCTCTAATGTCCACTTATGGGTCCTAATCCTGCCATCTGGACAAGACTGAATAAGTCTATCCTGCCCCCATGTAAGAGTTTTTCCACTATATGAAAACAAATTATCAGTACCTCTCACCTCTTTCTTTTCTACACTGTACATCCCCACTTTCTTGATCTGTTCACTGTGTGGCCCTCTCCCTAGGCCTGTAACCATCTCTCAGTACCAGTTTGACAATTTCCCGTTTAAAATGTGAAGGCTCCAAATGCTCATCCTCCAGATGGTGTCTGCCCAGGGCCAGTGCAGCAGGACAATTACGTTCCTTGATAAGGCCATTACAGTCCTAGTAATGTAACCACCACACGACACTGGCTCAATAGCAGAACAATTGGAAAGAGGAGAGAGAAGAAGGGGAAAAAATGGAAAGCTAGATTCCTGAAATTTCTCATCTATAAACTTTAAGTGTTCGAGTATAGCACTTCACAAAATACTCATCCAAGTGAATATGGACCCAATTTACTAGAATGGAGAGACTGTCAGCAGAGAATGGAATTCTCTTTGTTCCAACTTATTTCTTAACTATTAGCCTTCCACCAAGTATGCCAGTGACTGAAGTTTAGGGACAATGGTAAAAAAGACAATACTTAACAATGGGCTTAGCAGATCTCAGAGCTGAGTCCATCCTGGGTGGGGTAGGGTACATTCTATTTGGGAAATGACATGGTGGGTTCCCAAAGATAAGCTAAGATCAGATGCAAATCACATCCCCATCTGCAGAGACCATTTAAATTCCAGGCTGCGAATTGAAACTGGGCCTTACATGGCTTTGTTCACAAAAACATGGCCTCCCAGAGCGCAGTGGCCATGTTGGACTCCTCTCTACTGGCACAGGGCCCAGATTGTAGTAGAATGCATTTGCTTCTTCGCCAGCTTAATTACCTACATTTCTCTCCAAAGAATTCATTTAAAATTCAACTTCTATATATTGAATACTCATTATCTGTGCTAGGTACCTAGGTAGGGTGCCTTTACTTATGGCTTATTACATAAATGTTTTCAATTTGTTGCAACAGGGTAGGTTGGGGTGCAGAATGGAAAGGAAACACCTGTTTTCATTCAGAAAGGGTCAGGGGCCCCAGTGGGATGGGGGATTGATGTAGGAGTTGCGAAAGGATCAAGGAAGTCCCAGAAAAACTCAGGAGTAGTCTTTCTGCCTGGTCTTGAAGATAGTCATTGAAAAGCATCATTTTCATAACCTAACCTTCCACTGTGACTTTACTCATGTGGGTCACTCCTGCACCTGAAACCAGCAAAATTCTACAGACACATGGCAGAGGCTGAAAGAGATATCAGGGGAAGGAGGAAAAAAATTGTAACATACAAACAAATAGCTTCTTTCTGATGTGGGTAGTTGCCTTCCTCAACTCCCTGGAATAAATCTTCTGTACCACATGAGCAGAAGACAGTTCCAACTTGGGCTCTCAAAGGTCATTATAAGAGACGACAGGCACTTTCCTCACCTATCTGATCTACCTTAACTTCAAAATCAAATCAATGAAAGAGAAGACACTGCCAAAGGGTCTTCTAATGAAAATGCATAAGTCCCAAGTACTAATCCTGTGCCTGGCACAGAGGACATTTACTACCACCTCCCGTCCCTAGTAAGGGGAAGAGACTGATTTCTAGCTCTACTGAGACCATGTAGCAAAACGCCCATCTCCTAGAAGATTTCTCGTCACTACTGTGGTCATTTTGAGAAGATGCCTTACAATGGGTTAATCAGCCTGTCCTACTATCTACCTCTCTTTCTTCTCCATTTCCTCTTAGTAAATAAATGGGAATAATAAAACACATGAATTTTTTAGAGTCCTAGAATGGTAGAACCCAGAGGAACCACTAAGATCATTATGAGTGAGGACTCAGAGGCCCCAAGAAAGGAGATGACATGTAGGGCTTCAGTCTGAGTCAGAAATAGGCTGAGCCACTCTTACCATTTGGGGTTGTTGTTTTAATTTTTGGGGTGTGTGTGTGTGTGTGTGTGTGTTTTAATTTTTGGGGTGTGTGTGTGTGTGTCCGTCCATTAGTTGGTTTCTCCATGGTTATTTTCCAGGGTTTGATGTGAGAGGACCCCTGTGTCTTCTTGTTTTATCGCAGAAATACCAGGGGAGGAAGTCCTGCCTGCTTGGGAAGAATGACTGAATCTCTTAAGGCTGATGATGGTATTTGCAAAGCAATCTCTCAATTATCAGGAAAATGACAGGCTAGGTACTGTGTGTATGGTGGTGGTAATGTTGCCGCAGAAAAAGACATAACAGCCTCATGATCAACCGAACAGAACAAATCTCATAGCAAATTTCCCAGGAACCTGATTGGGGAAGGCGAGCTGGTAGACCAGGAAATCACCAGCAGAATCTGTGCTGGGCCTTGAACTGGTGCATATTCTTGACCTTCTCTCCAGCTTAGGCTAAACTAGTGTTTTCCAAATGGGTCTACCACGGGAACTACCTAGGAGTTTAAAAATAAATGCTGACACCTGTGTCCTACCCTTAAGAATACTACTGATTGGCCTACATGAGACCTGGCTGTGAAATTAAAAATACATATCCAGGAAATTCTAATAAGCTGATACGTTTGGGGACCACAGGGAAGAACTGTCAGAGAACATCATTTTCAGAAGAGATTCAGAAACTGCAGTTTAATGGGTAGATCAGTTCCAAACTCTGACCACAGCAGCTGACCAGCATGCTCCAGGTAAAGCTCAGTGACCTGCTGGCAGGGGTTTTAAGCAAGGGAACCAGTTGTATTCTCACAGGTGTACTGTTTCTAGAAGGGTCTTCCACCTGAGTAATGAGCATGAGATGAGCCCCCTTCAGCACTTTGTGTTCCTGGAAGTAGATGACTTTGCCTTCTTAGTAGATGACTAAGCTGGAGAGAAGGTCAAAGAAGATGACTTTGACTGTGCCTATAGTTATACAAATTAAAGATCCAATGGTCTAAACTGGAATGTTCTCTCTGGAGAGGAATTCAGTACCAGTCAGGGACCCCCTAGACGTCTCTGCACAAAGGAAAATGATGAAAGACCTCATGGACCACTTCAGGTGGCAGGCATCATGGGGTCCGAAGTATGACGAGGGTTCTCACGTGCTCTCGGTGCACCTAACTAGGAGTCAGGACCTGTCCCAGCGTGCAGAGTCCTTTCTACCAGCTAACACTCTTCTAGAGTCTATTTTCTCAGTCTGTTTTGTCTACAGCCAGTCCTTCCCTTTCTATTAGAGTTCCCCACTGGATTTTATGATCAAGTCGCAAATCCTTAATATGACTGGAGGCCCTCAGAGGCTGGCCCTGCTCACCTCTCCAGCTTTTCCTTTCCTCTCCCCATTCCTCTGGCCAATCGGAATTTCTATCATTATGGAGGGAATAACAGTACAGTCAATAATTTGAAGCTGTTTTCAGAAAGAAGTAAAAATGTATAATAATAACAACAGCAATAACCACAGCTTCCATTCACTGGCCACTTGCTCTGTGCCAAGCACAGAGCGGAATAGGGACTATTGCTCTAACCAATTCCAGATGTCAATGCAAGTGGTGCCCTGTGGGGTCATGCGCTGTTGTGGCAAATGATGTAATATGTTCTCACTTAATCCTTACACGAATATAGGAGAGAAAAATTATTATTATTATTATACTAATTATTACAGATGAAAAGACTAAAGCAAAGAAGAACCAAGTCCAAGGACATGAAGACCCTAAATGGTGGGACTGAGGTGTGAACCTGGGTTTTACTAGCATATAGTTCCCTGTTGGTGAGCATGAATGGCATGGAAGGATAGAAAGTAATAAGGTATTTATCCCAAGACCCTGTTCAGCCAGTTAGCAAGCTCAAGGGAAGGTGGTAAAAGCAATGGACGGCATGGAACATCAGAAACCAGACATCAAGCAGGTGGATTTGGGAAAGTAGTATTTGATAGCCATTGGATGGAGTCTAAACAATGGAGAAGAGCTCTTGGAATCCACTTCTTAGATTATTCAGTGGAGACTCCTCAGCACAGTGGTCAAGCTTTCTTAACCACAGGCATCCATGTTTCCCTGGGCTTGGCTTACGGTGTGAAAAAGCAGGGCAATAAGACAAAGGCAGCCAGCTTTGCCTCACCCAGTCACTACTGCACAGCAGCGGTTTAACAGCATCTTGCAAAATTGATAGATTGTTATTCTCAGCATAAACTCTCTTTTACTCCTTAAAGGATTTTATTACCTCTCGAATATGAGTTCGATATTGGCGAGATTAAATTAGAACAGTTAAAAAAAGGGAGGAAGAAAAAAAGAAAACACAGAGAAAATCTAGGAGCAGGTGTGGGAGACGATTGTGTGTGTGACAGACCCCAATCAGCTTTTGCTACCTTCCGTGATTCTTCCAGTGTAGCTAGTTATAGAGTGTCATCTGGCATTGCTCTAAATAACAAGTTAAGCCTGGTTGAACTACAAGTTTGCAGAGAGAAAAGCCAGGTCAGGAAACCAGGTAAAGGCTTGAGCCAGGGCCACACTGCGTGGCCACTCTGCCTGGAACATTTGATGAGCATCCAATTTATTCCTGCATGTTCACAATGGCCACTCACAATGACTGAATTCTAATCAGTCATGAAAACAGGCCGGGTGTGGTGGCGCATGCCTATAATCCCAGTACGTAGGAGGCTGAGACAGGAAGATCAGCAATTTAGCAATTTAGCAAGACCCTCTGCATCTTAGGGAGATCCTGTTTCCAGATAAAATATAAAAATGGCTAGGAGTGTAGCCAAGAGGTAGAATACCCTGGATTCAACTCCAGTACCAAAAACAAAACAAAACAAAAAAAATGTCCAAATGATTTGAATGGCCACATCAAGCATGTTCTGGATATTAGGGCTACATACAGAGTTTGCTCAAGTTTCCTGGAAGGGTTGCTAGCTTGCCTCATTGTATTTGAGACACTAACAATAGTAGTGAAATCAACTTTCTATATCCCCATACAAGAAATTAGATGCTCTAGGTGTACTGACTCGGGTCTGCATGGAACTTTGACGATATTTGGGGTAGGGTTGCCCAAATACATTTAACACACTGTTAGGAAGTGAACTCTTGAGAGTCTAAGGAACCAAGGCAAGAATTCAGAGAAACAAGTTGTCACGTGTATTATTGGTAGGAATATAAATTGGTTGATGATTTCTGAAGGAAAATTAGGCAAGAAACTTAAAATTTGGCAAAGTCTTAGCCCCAGCCATCTAAAACTCAAAATTTGCCTAGTGGAAGTGATTATGGAGGTGAGGAAAAATTTATGTTCCAGAATATTCTATAAACTATTGCTTCTAATGGCCAAAAATTTAGAAACATCTTAAAAAGGAGCATGACTAAGTGAAGTAATTGATACAGACAATGGGAATAGGAGAAAAGGTGGAAGGAGAGCAATGAATGACCAGGACGATCATCATGATATATTTCTATGTAATAAAAAAGCCACAAAACAGAATTGCAGGATGATATATAAACTGTGTATGTAAATATATGCAAAGAATAAAAGAGACTGAAATGATATGCACCAAAATGTTAGATGTGGAAATCTTTAAGTCATAAGCTACAAGTGATTTTTTCTGGTTATCTTTATTTTCCCAGTTTTCTACAATAAATAAATATGCTAGCTTTTAGAACTTTAAGTTATATTAGTGATTTTTTTTTAAGATTCAACGATCTGTGAGTGGTACTTTAATGTAAATGAAGAAATCATAGTGCAAGAGAGGTCTTTAAGAAAAGCCAGTCATCCTGGGTGACCAAAGGCAACAGAGACCAGATAATACCTCTTGGTTATCTTATGGGGCGTCTGTATTTTTACAATATTAAGGACTTGATAAATAGTCCATATGTCTTTGACGACAGATTACCTATGGCTTATTGATATAGTGAGATCACATGACCAAGACCCAGAAAGACTGACTTTTTCTAGAGCCAGCAAGCAGGATCTGTTGATGTTTTATATCATTTTTGTTCCTCATAAATGAGCAGGGACTAAGTTCATGCCCTTCTCCACATGCCCAGCACCTTTCCTGTGCGTGGCACATAGTAGGTTCTCAAGTATCTCCCTTGAATCAACACAGCTTTTGTCTGCTCTGCTTCTTGCAGGATTGATATTTGAAAGACTCTTACCCAAAAAGATATCTTCCGACACAATCACACAATATCATTAACTTACTGCTACACTTGGAAAAGTTCTCAGAGCTTTGCATGTTTCTTCTTTAGGGGGAATTATTGCATGGACTCACTGAAACCGTTCCCAGGGCAAGTCCAGCCAGGTTTGTACTTTCCGAAAGGAGTAGAAAAGACGAAGCAATTATCTGGAGAGTTCAGGTGAAATGTCAGCTTTCTTCTGAATCTCCTTTCTAGTCTAAATCCCATTCCATTTCCAAGAAAACATTTTCCTGATTTATTCCGCTCTGTTTTCTCAATTCCTGGTTTACTTTCAGAGAGGGCTCAGCCTATTAGCATTAAATACTGGGCCTGGGGATGTGCGCACCTTGTGCCATCTCTTGGATGAATATTTTACCATGAAAAATGGGCTTTAATAACGGAACGTTGAGAGAGATGACACGGAGATGATTTACCAATGTATATATTGTGACATATTAAATTGCAGACAGTTTGGGTGAGACTGAGTCTTAAATGAAACATCCAATATTTGCACGAGCACACAGCCAAAGGAACTGCAGAAAAACAAAAACACAGAAACATCCATATGTCACTGGGAGCAGTGGGGCCAAAGCCAAGCCCTCCCCCTTGCTCCCAGCCCCCCTCAGAAATGGCTCTGCAGTGGGTTTCTGCCGAGCTGCGGAGCACTGAACTGAAAAAGTGGTTAATTAATGAAAAACTTAAAATTCAGCAATGAAATTACCTTTCGCAGTGACTGACAAAGGCAGTATAAATAATTCAGTCTCTCTCACAGTTGATTGAACAGAGTGCCTTTCCTCTTTTGTCAACAGCATAGAGACTTTTTTTTTTTCTTTCCCCAACTGCCACATTTTATAGCGGCTACAAGTGTCACTGCTTGAGTCTGGGCAGGGAAATGAGAAGGGGCAGAGAAAATCGAATTGAGAACTGACTTTAGTTAGGAATTCCAAATGCATAGTGTGTTTCTCCAGATTTGGGGGTGGGGAGGACTCAAAGTATAGGTAGGGGAGGTTTTCAAATGATGGGTTCCTCAGTGGTCCCTGTCTGGACACATAACATCTACTCCAAGAGGGGAAGAGCCTGGGCACAAGTTGTCTCTCTCACTGCCCTGCATCACATGCCCACTGATCCCACAGCTTCTAAGAGAAGGGACAGAACATTTGAGCCAGTAGGGCCACTGGTTAGGGGAGATGGTGAGAGAGGGGAAAGAGCTAACTTGAATTTGGGAGATGTACTTCTTCCTTTCTGGGTCTTGCTTCCTCTCTGTACAACTGGCCTGTGTTGCCAGTCTTCCTCAGCGGGGCTGGGTGGGAAGAGCAACTGTTTGGCAGTGGTATGGCCATGGGCAATGGCAGCTCTTCAAAGTGCCCCTTGCATGTGGTGTGCAGCAGGGACCCACAGCACACCTCCAAAGTCATGCTGGGTCCCTCCACTTCTTACCATGGGAAGGAGGGGAGCTTGCTTTTCAGACCCTTGCCTGGGCTCTCTGCAGGCTCCCTCTTTATGCCCAAGGGAGAAGGCCAGAGACTGAATACCCAGAGGGATTCCAGCCACGTGTCACCACCGACACGTGGACACAGACTGTTAATCTGAACCTGTGTGTTGCTTAAATGACTTGAATTTCATCCAACATGCAAGGCTCCTCATCCTGTGTCCATGTTGGTTTCTGTTTATTCACACCTAGAGTGGGGCCTTTTAGAACAGCAGCAGCAGTAGCAGCATTGATGAGCATCCATGGAGCCCTTCCAATGCTGTTCTAGGTCCTTGCAAAGATTAAGTCACTTAGTCCCATCTCTATAACTGCATTACTTGGGTAAGTCACTTAGCTTACTGAACCTCAGTTTTCTTGTTTATAAAATGGGATGGACACTAGATGGTACCTTGTGGGCCAGGGGTAATAATAAGCAAGAAAGTTCTTAGCCCAGGATGTGGCTCATAGTACATGCTCCATAAATGAAGTTGAGAGCCAGTGTCTTCTTTTACAGATGAGGAAATAGAGGCACAAGAAAGCCAATGGGGTTCCTTAGCCATCACTCCATCAAGGGGCATGGAAGGGCTCCAGAGGGCAGTACTGATTCCACCACTGAGCACTAACTCACAAGTGTGATTGAGTCCTTTGTTCTCTAGACTGTGTAGGGACTTCAGGGAATACTCTAGGAGGATAAGAAATGATTTCAGCCCTAAAGGAATCTCCTATTCAATTGGGGAGTAGCCTACCACTACTGAAACAATTAGCAAATCTCCTTAATGACAGGACCTCTGGGTAGAGTTTATCCTTCCTTCCTAGGCGAGGCTTCTCAAGGTTATTTATTTTTCATTCAACTCTCTAGGGCATGCTAAGAGCTGCAGACTTAAACTCCTTATATCAAGGAAACAACGATTAAAACCTAAGATTCTAGAGAAAGAGCAGACAACTCAGAGTGATCAATTCTCAAGTTATTATAGAGGCACTAGGTCTGGAAGATGAAGTTTTAGAAAAAGAGTTGATAAGGCTGGGTGTGGTGGTGCAAGCTTGTAATCCCAGTACTTTGGGAGGCGGAGACCGGAGGATCTGGGTTCATGGCCAGCCTCAGCTCTCTCTCTCTCTCTCTCTCTC